>JACXGM010007391.1:0-23611 GCA_016801145.1 Umbra pygmaea
ACACACACACACACACACACACACACACACACACACACACACACACACACACACACACACACACACACACACACACACACACACACACACACACACACACACACACACACACACACACACACACACACACACACACACACACACACACACACACACACACACACACACACAAGCAGTGCCGGCCCTAGTTTTTTGGGGGCCCTAACCAGAACTTGATTTAAGGGCCCCCTTCCCTCCCGTCACCTGTGCACTCGATTGGGGGCAGCCACTTAGTACCCTTATGCATCGGGCCGGCCCTGCACACACGCATCAGTTAAAACAAACATTCCTCAAAAATTGTCAGCCAGTACACTGAATTGACCTAAAATCACTAAGGCATCTAAATGAAGTACTGTTTGGATGCCAATCTAAACATGAGGTGCTAAAAAGCAGATCTACTTAGCTCATTATTTACCAAGGGAGTCAGTAACCAAAATGTGATCTTGTATTATGATCTGAAAGGCTTAAAGTTGCAAGAGAGAAGACAAGTAAGTTGGGAGCCTGTGAAGAAGGGCTTTATAAACAAACTGAGAGAGGTGCAGTAGTCTAAAGATTTTTAAAGAGGTCCAGCCAACTTTCTGGTAAAGGATGCAGTGATGAGTATTACAAATGTCAGATGTAATAAAACAAAGAGCACTATGATAAACAGAGTCAAGGGATCTCAAAGTTGTATCTGTTGCATTACTGTATATACATGTAGTATCAAGAATGTGTAAAAAAGTTGATAGAACAATAAGCTTCCTAGGAGCCAGGTAGAAGCATGATTTATTTCTATAATAGAAACCCACTTTACATTAAAGCTTCTTAACAAGCTCTGTTACATGTATCTTAAATGATAGATCACTATCTAAACACCAAGGTATTTATATGCAGGAACCTGTTTAATCACACAACCATTCATCGATTGAAGATGCAACCCAGAAAAAATGTCTTTGAGGAAAGCATGTACTTAGTTTTCCCGTATTTCGAACAAGATTTATTCACAAGGGCAACTTGAACAGCTGTAAAATCAGACTGCAATCTTGACACTGCAACATCAATAGTTGGAGCTGCAGCATAGATAACTGAGTCATCAGCATGTGGAGAGAACAGTCTTTAACACTTTGACGAATATCATTTATATTAAGATTAAGAAGAACAGGTCCTAGAATGGATACCTGTAAAACACCTTTATGTTTTTAGATTTACCTTTATTTTACCAGGCAAGTTGACTGAGAACACGTTCTAATTTGCAGCAACGGCCTGCGGAGAAGGGGGGGATATGGAAATAAATAAGGTAATTGAGAGATAGGGATCATTAGGTTGCCACGATGGTATGAGGTCCAGATTGGAAATGTGTCCAGGACACAGTGGTTAACCCCCCTACTCTTACAAGTAGTGCCATGAAATCTTTAGTGAGAGTCAGGACACCCGTTTAACATTCCATCCAAAAGACTGCTCTCTACGCAGGGCAGATTTCCCCATTACTGCCCTGGGGCATTGGAAATTATCTTTAGACCAGAGGGAAGAGTGCCCCCTACTTGCCCTCCAACACCACTTGGGACTAACCAGGCCTGACCCTGCTAAGCTTTAGAAGCAACCCAGCAGTGCAATACAGGGCTCTATGCTGCTCTATGTACCTCAAGAAAATCCGACTAAACTGAGAATTCTGGGTGATTTTAAAATGTAGCTCTATTGTTTGGATATCTAGAGTGCTGTCAGAAGCGAGAATAACTCAAACAATCTGTATTGCCGAAACCGTGTGATCCCCTTGCTCCAGTTTACCCCCGATAGGCATTTAAAATTTAAAAGGCAAGTTTTAAAATGTGCTTTTAGCCTTTAAACATGTTCGAAATGTCATTACTAGTGCATATAGCCATGTGCAGTGATTCCTTATAGTGAACACAGTGAATCTAACAAATCATTCAGTGAACATACCTGTGTTTATTTTCCGTTTTGCAGCGAACTCCACACTAGTCAATTGTGGAATTCATACAATCCAATATTCCAAAACGTATTTTTGTCCCAGGAACATTTTTTAAGGGGGCCTTTTTTGTCCCTCTAGAACGTAGCTGTTTTGTGTTCCGACCGGGTGTCTAAAGTACCGGGAAGATTAGGCAAATTAGTCCGGTGACGTATGCTCACTGCGCGTGACGGCTCCTCCCAGGCGCCGGAGGGGGCAGAAATGTAGAGGAACGAAAATGTCATAACAAAGAGCCGGGCAAGAATCATTGATTGTGCGACACTGCAACCAGAAGTATGGAGGATATACAAGCGATGCTGTTCTTGTTTGTCCTGTATTGTTTAGCTAAACAGGTCATTGAGAAAACTGTGGAAAGTTGAAGAGCAGTTGCATTACAGAGAATTCAGAATGCTCAAAATGCTTGCCGTAGAATGAGACTACGGATGTTATCAGCTATTGAGGACATTGACTATGAGATGGCTGAGACGACCGCGCGCCATCTGGCACAAAGAACAACATTGGTAAGAAAGTATTGCGTCAAAATAAGTCAGAAACAAAGATAGTGTTATTATAGATTACATTTGGCAGCTTGTGTGTGTGTTTCAGATACGCGAGTACTACCAAATGCGGCGTGTTTCACCATCAGTTTGGATACACAATAGAACAACAGAATGGTGGGAGATGGTGGTTCCAACATTCACAGAAGGCTGGGTGGATACAGAATTTCCGGATGTCCAAGGATACATTTGTGTACCTTTGTCGCCGATTACAACCGCAACTGGGGAGACATGACACAAATTACCGAAATTGTGTACCCATTTCAAAATGAATCGCCATTGCAGTGTGGAAGCTTATGACCAATTCAGAGTACAGAAGCATCTCTCATTTGTTTGGTGTCAGAATTGCTACTGTGTCACTGTGTACACAATTTCTGCTCAGCTGTTGACCAGGTACTTTTGCAAGAAGTGATCCAGTTTCCGAATAGAGAAAAGTTAAAGGAAATGGCTACGTATTTTGAGCGCAGATGGGGTGTCTCACAGTGTGTTAGTACAATTGATCGATCTCACATCCCCATTCTTTTACCAGAGGAATACCACACAGAGTACTTTAATCGACAGGGCTGGGATTCAACCATCCTGCAGGCTGTTGTGGATGGAAGGGGTCTCTTTTGGAATGTTTTTATTGGAGCGGCAGGGAGCATGCACGATGCTAGAGTGTTGCATTTGTCAGGGTTGTGGGGTCTGGTGGATAGGGGTTCATTACCTGATGTAACAAAGAACATTTGTGGACATGATGTTGGATACTATGTCCTTGGTGATGCAGCCTATCCTTTGAAGAGCTGGCTGATGAAACTTTCACTGATAACGGACGGCTGACACCACAAAAACTTGTGTACAACCAAAAAAAAGTAGAGCCAGGGTTGAGCCGAGTAGAGCCAGTGGTTGAAAATGCTTTTGGCAGACTGAAGGGCAGATGGAGATGTTTGCTTAAACGAAATGACTGCAACACAAACACGGTGAAATCCATGGTGATAGCTTGTTGTGTTCTGCATAACCTCTGTGAAATGAATGGTGATGAGTTCAAGGAAAAATGGGTTGCCAGTACACCAAACCAGGAAGATGATGGAGTGCCATTCACTGTTGAGGCTGAGGGTGTAGATGCACGTACTGGTCTATTAAAGTTTTTGAATGCAGTGTAGCAAATGTATTGTGTATATAAAGTATGGTTTATACATCTGTTTTTTTTTCAATGAAGACGATAACTGAAAATCATTCATCTTACACTGTGAAAATTTTAACTGGTCAACCTAACCCTGGTTTAAATACAGAGCATAATGCTAACCATTAACCATGGTACATGGCTGTGCCCAGGGTTCAAAAACTTTTCACCCACCAGCCAAACTATTATCTCCACAAAATAAAAATGTGTGCAAGAACCAACACATTAGTTCCCACAACTTTCTCTGACACTGTCCCCCCAATCTGGGACTGACTATTTTACCCTTGTATCTGGAGCAGTATGTTCCTCTTTACACAAGTTAGAAAGTTATTGTCAAACAAATAGTTTTTTTTTGTCTGTTGTTGCATGTCTTAAATGTGCATAAATCAACAAAATTTTCAACATTTCTCACCTTTTAAAGTGCAGGGTATGGGCAGAGTGTGACTGATCAGGAAATGTGCAGTATGCAAACAGGTGTATGTAAACTCACCTAAAGGATTATTAGGAACACCATACTAATACTGTGTTTGACCCCCTTGAAAGCATTCTTTAGAAATGTTGGCCCATATTGATAGGATAGCATCTTGGAGTTGATGGAGATTTATGGGATGCACATCCAAGGCACAAATCTCCCGTTCCACCACATCCCAAAGATGCTCTATTGGGTTGAGATCTGGTGACTGTTGGGGCCATTTTAGTACTCATTGTTATGTTCAAGAAACCAATTTGAAATGATTTGAGCTTTGTGAGATGGTGCATTATCCTGCTGGAAGTAGCCATCAGAGGATGGGTACATGGTGGCCATAAAGGGATGGACATGGTCAGAAACAATGATGTAGGCCGTGGCATTTAAACGATGCCCAATTGGCACTAAGGGGCCTAAAGTGTGCCAAGTAAACATCCCCACACCATTACACCACCACCACCACCAGCCTGCACAGTGGTAACAAGGCATGATGGATCCATGTTCTCATTCTGTTTACGCCAAATTCGGACTCTACCATCTGAATGTCTCAACAGAAATCGAGACCCATCAGACCAGGCAACATTTTTCCAGTCTTCAACTGTCCAATTTTGGTTTGCTCTTGTAAATTGTAGCCTCTTTTTCCAATTTGTAGTGGAGATGAGTGGTACCCGGTGGGGTCTTCTGCTGTTGTAGCCCATCAGCCTCAAGGTTGTGCGTGTTGTGGCTTCACAAATGCTTTGCTGCATTCCTCGGTTGTAACAAGTGGTTATTTCAGTCGAAGTTGCTCTTCTATCAGCTTGAAGCTCAAAATTGCTTAAGTCACCTTTCTTTCCGATTCTGACATTCAGTTTGGAGTTCAGGAGATTGTCCAGACCAGGACCACACCTCTAAATGCATTGAAGCAACTGCCATGTGATTGGTTGAGTAGATAATTGCATTAATGAGAAATGGACCGGGTGTTCCTAATAATCCTTTAGGTAAGTGTATATGGCTATACAAATATCTACACCAGGGGTCTACAACCTTTACCATCAAGAGCCATCAAACGATTAGACCCTTAAAATGAAGATAACACAGCTTTTATATATAGGACAGTTACAAATCCTTTCTGTGCTCTTCTCAGAACAGATGTTTATTTCTTGTTTATTTCCAAAATATATATATTCTCAAAGCTACGGAGACACTGCAGAGGGGCTGAAGAGCCGCAAGTTGCAGCCCCCTGATGTACACGTACAGTATTATGTATATAATATTCTGTAATGTACAGTATAATGTAAGTAGTAGTATGGTTGAAACATTTTTAGAGCTTCTATGGTGCAGGAAATAAATAGTAGCATGCAAATTAAAAGGCCATTGACTTCCAAAAAGTGACTAACTTTATTGCGATATACCCAGTGTCCAACAAGTGGCATTGTGCCTATTTCTTAAAGGACTGGGCAAACTGTCTGAGAACAGACAGAAACCCATTTTGAAATTCCCGCTGAGGCGTCTGCTTTCTTTGGCTTCCGCCTGCTGGAACGCCAACTCTTCCCTCCTCAGCGCTCCTTCCTCAGCATGGTGGTCTATCATCAACTGTACTGATCACGCTGCTCTTGTCCACGTTGCAGGATGGCCCTATTTTCATCATCTATGCTCCTCAGCTCCTCAAGAAAGTCTGTATCCCTTTTCCTCTTTTCCCCTGAATCGCAACAGACATCACAAAATGTAGATTTCATCCTTAATTTTAAGAATTTATTGATATGGTCAAATATATGCTTTGCATTGGTGAGCAGATTTTTGAACAGTAGTTGAGTAGCTAGGTAACTTTGTGAGCTATATCAATGTGAGTTAATTAGCTAATCTTTTCTTTGCATATGACAAGATACACTGTACATGATGTTTAAGGTTGTGGTTTTCAACCAGAAACAATCAACAACAAAAACAATACATTAGAAACCCATTTTAGTTGCAGAAGCCCTCAAACCCATTAAGATTATGAATCATAATACAATAACATTATTCTCTTTAAACAGACAACATGGCATTGTACCTTGGCTTCTATGCATTTCGGAAGTAGACTTGGGACGAGTGCTACTAGTGCTTGCAGGAGAAAATGTGTTGAACTCCGTTGCCTGCAGCACACTGTGGGCAGCTGATTCATCTGAAATATGATGAGAAAAGTTAATTTTACTAACTACTTACTAAAACTAAATTTGAAGAGAATATTTTATTGAAGTGATATTTTTTACCTTCAACCGACTGGTCCTCGGATTCTTGGATAGCTTTCAACATTGCATGTACTGAGTCTTTTGTTAGTGCTCTCCCAGAAAAGGAAGGCCTGTTCCCCATTACGTGTCCATGCGGCTAAACCATTTGTATGTCTGCCGGTCAGAACCACTTGTGTTGTTATGGTCCTTTATTTTTTTGTAGTCCTGCTATAATTTCTTAAGCTTCTCTCTGCACTTTCTTCCTGTGTGATCAATGCCCAGCGCTCACAACCGACTTGATATTTTTAGATTTTACTCATTATGGGTCGACGTTTCCAGCTCCCGCTGTATAAATGCTCAGTAAAGCCTGAACCTCATCATCGGCCCATCGGTCGTATTTTTTACATTCCAATTTAATGATTTTGAATTTGCTAATTAAACTGTTTACACGGTAGCAGAGTTTTAAAAATGGTGGTTGCAATGAAAAATTCAGCGTGGATTCAACCAATCAAAATGCTACGTACACCAACCAATCAGCGTGTTCTGTGCCAAATTCCAACCCCCTAAAGTTCAGGAACATTAAAAAGTACTACCCTCCGAGGAGGTACTTTTTACTAATGGAAAAATCTACCCAGAACTTTATTTGGTTCCTGGGCCCTTTGGTTGGAACACACCAAGTACCACCCCAATGTCCCTAGTTCCTGGGGAAAGTTCCTGCGGTGGAAAAGGGCCATATGTGTTCTCTGACTTTTCCTGGACTTCCAGAACGAGGCAGCGCAAATTGGCATAGCGCTGCTCGGGATTTGGGATAGATAAGCCAAATAATCTTCCTTGCCAAGTTGTTTTGCAGTGACTCCTTGTGTGCAGATTGTGCGCCTGTACATTCAGTCACATTAGTATAGTTGGTGAACGTAATCATCCCATACATGATCTGACTAAAGGGTTCCGTGTTGGATGAGCAGTGCGAAAATAATCGGCAGCTTGGGTCACATCTGGTTGGATGAACCATGTGAGTGCCCCTTGCCACCCCGCATCTGTCTTAGGAGTTGCGGAGCGGCCGACAAGGCAGGGTTAGTGGGAATTGGGAGGGGAGAAAAATCTGGAAATCAAAAAAATAAAAGAAATATGTCTATAGTTATCAAGATCAATACAATAGCCACACTTATGGAAGCAACATGTATGTAGATTGCCATACTTTAGGAATCATTCCTCACCACAAAGTCAAATTTAAGATGTGTTACTGTGCTAGCTGAATGGGAGGCAGCACAATTGAACAGATCAGGCTCCAAATTATCAGCCCCTATAGATTTCCCAGAATCCAATGCAAGCAAGGCACCATGGACCTCAATAACAGAGTGTTGTCTGAAGGAGAACCCCTGATCAATATTATTCAGAGAATCAACTCCAATAGTATCCATACCACATTACATTGAGTTTGGGTTGGTTGCAGAACCTTATCAAATATTTAGCCTGCAGAAATAAAATGTTAAATGACTGGGGCCCGAATCTTGCACACGGCGCAACGCACAAATAGTCTGAACGGAAGTGTCTTCGCTAGTTTAAGACCGACGCAGTTGTCAATTTCCCGTCAGGCGCCCGCGTTGTTGAAATAGCATACTCCCCTATTTGCGCCCATGGGAGTGCTGGTTTTACAGGGAGGTGTGTTCATGCGCCCGGCACATGGACCCTTTTATCCGCTGTCAAACTAGCAAAAGTGGATTTAGACACACCTAAAGCGCACTTGCGCAATGCGCTTCACGCCATCACTTAGATCGTTAAAATAGGGGCCATTATATCAAATTTATCAGTAATTGTGCCAGAGACTTGATGAATTTGCTTTCGGAGAGAAAACGAGTTTCAACCTTTCAATGATTTATTGATTTTCCAGAATTTAGCTGGGTTTTCTGTGCAATCAGACAAAGCTTTAACAAAGTCATCAGATTCTGTTTCCTGAGTAGTTTCACATATTAATTTCTTAAACACCTAATTGACTGCCAATCTGAGTCTAGGTCAGTAAATCTTTTTATTTTGTGAAGTGCACCAGATAGTTCAGAACTAAACCATGGATTTGATCTATTTCTCACCCTGACCCTCCTATATGGAGTATGTCTGTTTGCTAGAGGTAAAAACATTGATGAATTAATCTAGAGCAAGTTCAACATCTGTAATGGCAGCAATACCACCAAAATCACTGCTACAAAGTTTTGTAAAAAACCCTGCTCATTTAAATTCCCAAAATTGCTTTTAGTGATAATATGTGGATTTGCTCAGGCAATTCCGACATCTCTAACACATGCAATTGGCCAGTGGTCACTTATATCTAATGGAAAAATATTGCTTGCCAAGTATTTATCTGGAGCGTTAGTCAAAATATAATCAATTAATGTGGAATTTCTTGGCTCTTTTAGGTTTGGCCATGTAAATGAAGGCTTAGTAATTAGCTGTGTTAGGTTTAACTCTTCACAAAACTGTTTATGCGATTTGCTTCATCAGATTCCCAGTGTAAATAAAAATCTAATAGAATAATTACTTCACTAGATGTTAATGTGGCTAACAGATCAGTTAGCTGGTTTAGCAAGCCTTCCTTAGCCGATGGTAGACGATATACACAACAACTGTAATATACATTTTTTGCCAAAGATAATACTTAATACTAACAATCATTCGGAATAGAGACAGATTTGATCAAAGAGACAGAAATGTGAGATCTTATTTAGATGGCAACACCACAACTCTATTCATCCTATCTGCTCTAAAAATATTGTACCAATCTAATGCTATATCCACATCATTAGTATTGTTTGTCAGCCATGTTTCCGATTAAACATAAAAATCATTAATAGACTGAGACATTAATGTCTCAATGAAATCCATTTTAGACTGTAGCTCCCAAAAACATTTGGGTTATCGCATATTATAGAAATACTGGAGGAGTGTACACTTCTGTAATTATCCTGGTGGTGATGAATGGGAAAATATTACTACTAAATATATCTTGTTGATTCTAATAATTTTTTGAAATATGAAACGCTTATACAAATCTCCCAATAACATAGGTGGGGCTCAAATTAGAGATGTATTGATACCACTTTTTCATTGCCGATACCGATCCGAGTACTGATCTTCGAGTACCTATCCGATACAGAGTACTGATCTGATACCAGTAATTTAATGCTACATAATGTAAAACTTGCATGCACCCACTGTGCTGTCAGATAGAGACATGGGAAACATGTCTGAACTCTTTTCTTTATTGAATCTAAATATTCTAAGCCAGCCACGGTTGGTGGATTTTAATTGGGGAGGGCGGGCTCATGTTACGCTCGAGACTGGAGCAAATGGAACAGTGTGCAACGCACCAAACCCAGTGTGCGACAAACCAAACCCAGTGTGCTTTACTGTTACGTTTCCTCCGGATAGTAATATGAGCTCGCGCCCCCAAATTAACCGCGGCTGTGTAATGATCCACTCACAGAAGGATAAATAAAACCACTGATGTTTATTCAGTACAGTTCTTGTGATATAATTATCAGAATATAGCAGGCAGGACACAATATACTAGACAGGTATACTGGCAGAGTTCCGTTATTAAATCAGGTAATCAGACAGGCGAAGGTTGGTACATGGAATCGGTCTTTCAGACAGGCTGGGTCAGGTACACAAATCTGGTTCTCCATCAGACAGGCTTTTAGGAATACTAGGCAATCAAGATAAAGCAGAAGTACAGGGGAAATCCAAGGCAAAACACGAATACAATGCAGGGTCAGACCAAAATAGACAATCAGAATTACTCACAATACCTCACATAGATTAGGCTAAGGATGGTACCAATGTCAAAAAGCACCTGCATTTCCCACACTGGTTGGATAGCGAGAACAATGAATTCAAATAACTTTTCTGTCCTTTTTATTTTTGATGCTGTCAGTTGGTAGTTTTTCACTTTAAAATCAACCTAGAACCTTAACATTTAAACATTTTGTAGGCTAATACTGTAGCAGAGGAAATACATGTACATATATATGTAGTGTTAAATGTTTTTGTATTTTTTTGCACCACCGCTTATATATACAGTATAAGTAGCCACATTTTCCTGGAAACATAAACCACTATTTATTGTTTATGCAGTAAGGATACTGTCACGTATTTAGTAGGAAGGAGTCAGACGCAAGCTGTAATGTACTACTCTTTAATTTAGAAGTTGACGAAATAGGCAATGTATGACAAAACCCGTTACCAGAGCCAGCAATTACAGAAAATGAAGAAATTAAATGTCCTGTTACGCACAGGAGAGCGGAGAGAAACATGGAAAATGCAGAGAGAAACATGGAAAATGAGGTGAACGTTCTTGTGAGCAGGCAACTGAAGGCAATATGCTTCCTCATTGACCCTCCCCAGGACTTTGAAGGGCCCCACAAACCGCGGCCCCGGTTTCCGGCAGGGCAGACAGAGGGGCAGGTTCCGGGTGTAGAGCCAGACACGATCCCCAGGTTGGAACACCAGGGTGGGCCCACGGTGGTGGTCCGCCTGGATGGGCAGCATTCCACGTCTCCTCTGCGCACCAGAATTACTCATCCACCGAGGGGGCCTACCAGAGCCAGCAATCACAGAGAATGAAGAAATTAAATGTCCTGTTACGCACAGGAGAGCGTATAGAAAACAAGTACGTCTAGCACTACAAAATACCAGTACGATGTCGTAACATGCAAACAATACTCCACAATAGTGCATTGTGAAGGTCTAATATATATATAGCATCCTTGATTGCTAATGCTGGCCAGCTGCGGGAGGAGTGGAGATGAAGGGAGTGACCAGTGGTGTCAGAAGACAGGGGACGCGGAGTGTTGAATCCTGTGAGCACCAGTAGAGGGAGTCCCTTGTACTCCAGCGCTGACAGATACATAGACAACAATGGTTAACTTTTTTTTCGTTCTGACCGACCCATCACTACTACGACTTTTGTGTTTACTGCACCTTAATAGGATCATGGTATCGGACTCCATATGACGATACTCAATCCCATATTTTTGGCCAGTATCGGATACATTTCCGATCCCAGTAACGGAATCGGTTTATCCCTAGCTCAAATACTTAATTGAGTTAAAAGAGTTGCACGTCTACATACTTTAAAGTAGGCATTAAAGGATAGCATATTGAAATGATTATAGCTTTGCAAATCCGTTGATATATTGTCACTTTCTAAGAGCAGCCTTAAAGTGTTGGGATAAGGTCCTCCCAAATTATTTTGGTGAATCCCAGCCTTCTTTTAAAACTGACTCCATTTTCAAAATGTGTCAAAATTGTCAACAAAAATAACACGTGAAATTATATAGAAATACAATATAAAAATTAGTGAAATACTATAGCCCTGTAACCAGCAATGCAGGGATAAAATCCTGCTAAAACATTCACAACCACGCCTTAGCATGGGGAGTTGGCCAGATATGATAGGATGTTTTTTTCGCATCCAATAGACAGCAAATCAGCTCTTTAAAATCACTGATGTAACTACGTGAAATGACTAGAATGTGAGTACAGTAGGCGAAATTCCGAACACTTATGGTGGCCAAGTTGGGAATTACCGAATGCGCTGAGAAGGTGTTCTTAATGTCAGAAACATGACCAGCACAATGATTTTGAGGTGTTTAGGGGTCTGGAGTGTTCCTTTATTGTCTTTAAAACCTACATGAATGATAAAATTATCAATATCCTTGTGGTGGCATACGACTGTAGATACTAACTGCTTAATAATGTCCTGAACTTTTGCCCCAGGTAGCAATAAGCCACTGTTTAACAATAACAGCAACAAATGAGAAACAGTTCCTTCTTTAGGATTACTGTCTCCCCACAGATAATCCATCAGGGTTTTCAAAAGCCTATTGTGTGATAGCGTACTGTTACTGTTAGTTTACAGACATTTGTAAAAATAACAGCACCAACAGTTGCTCCTTCAGGATTACTTAGCATCTACCCATAGGAAATCCATCAGGTATCATGTGTTCTCCTATCAAAATGTCCGCTAAATGGCCTATTAACCGAGGGAAGGCCACTAGGGCCCAGAAGTTTCTACAGAGCCTTCCCCCTTAATTGGAACTATAGAACATCAAACAGTTCTGCTAATCACAAGTATGGGGTAACTGACCATCTCCCAAAAGGTACACTATTCCCTAAATAGTGAACTACTTTCACTTAAAAAATCGGTGCACTATGTAGGAAAGAGGGTGCCCAATTGGGACACAAGCACAGTGGAGGCGGCATCACTTTAATGTTGTTTATTTCCTCTTGGCTAATTAGGCAGCTGGTCTGAACTTGCACCAGCATTGCTCTCTATATCCCTGTCTCTTACTCTCTCTCCCTCCATATCACCAAGCCCTGTAATTGGAATACCTCAGATCACACACACACACATCGTGCTCCAATGAAACCCAAAGCAAGAGTGTGATTGTGTGTATATAAATAACTGTCATCTGGTTGTGCGGCACAGTAGGCTTTACTCAGTAGAGCGACAGACATCCACGATGCTGCCTATTACAGTATATATATGTGCATGACAGTCCATATGTTGTGAATAGTCAAAAAGGCTACAGCTCAACAATTCGTTGCAGACTTTTAAACTTGGTGGCACGTCTTTGGCCATTTGACAGCCTTTAACTGTTACTCACAATATAACACGGCCACTTGTGCCTTGACTGGTTACTGGACTATAATGAACTTACTGTGCTTTCTAGCAGAGGACCTTAGAAAGAGTAATGTATAGAGAAGATTAACTTGCAAGGATTTGTTCTGGGGAATGTTCCAGGGTAAAGGTACAGTGCCTCAGCAAGGTTAACTGCTTCTACTATTCTCGCAGCAAACACTGTAATTGAATGACTGTCAAACGTTTGTCTCTGGAATGTACCCAACTGTAACTCCTGTGTGATTTGCAGTGATACTCTCTCTATGTGTTAGCTATTGAATTTGTTTTTGAAGTGTGTGGGTCGCTTGATGCTGTCAGTTCAGTTTTATAGATGTAACAATAGTACAAGACTGCTTGAGATTGACCAGGTCTATCAGCCAGGCTCACATGGATGCATGCAGGCGCACCTGCACATACACACAGATTTTGTTCCCTCTGTCATTTCCCTCCCTTTCCATTTTTTTGCTCTCTGTCGTCCCTCTCTCCCTCTCTTGAACGAAGCCATTTCACTGCTGCTGAAGGAAGCATATTGGACATATTTTGGCAGCTGTATAGAATCAATGGGGTAGATAGAAGTCAGGGTAGCCAGAGGTAAATAAAATCCCAAGCCAAGCAGATAAGGTTCTGCAGCCTGGTGTGTCTCATAATAAGCCGACTGAGTGACTTGACTGTCGGCGGAGAGACACACGACTGTTCCGCTGCATTTATCTTGTCTTTATTCAACCCTGCTTTTCTCACACAAGTGTTACTGTGAAATTAATTTCCCCTTGGTGGATGACTTGCTCTTTTCTCGATGGTGTCCTTGAACTCATCTGTCGGAGTCTTCGGACAGGCAACTGTCAGTTGTGTGAGGAGACGGTGGAGTGGCTGTAGACTTGATATGATAATGAAATGGAGGGTGGGTAGGAATCTGGGAGTCCCTGTTGTTTATTGCACCGCCCAGGAACTCTTGGCAGCTCAATCGGAAACTCCAGCAAGAAACATAGGGCTTTATTTGGCCATGCAGCTTGACAAAGACCAGAGACTACATTGTCTTTGGTCTCTCTACCCTCTCACGCTGGCTGTCTCTCTCTCTCATGTTCCTCTCTCTGATTCTCATATGTTCTAGATCTCTCTCTCTCTCTCTCTCTCTCTCTCTCTCTCTCTCTCTCTCTCTCTCTTCTATCTTGCTTGGAATCTGTGTGGTTGACAATTTTTACATCTGTAAGCCAAATTGTTACTGTGTAGACTATTTAAAAGAATGTAGAGAAGTTACATTTAGATCATGCTTCACGTGTTTTGGGACCGATTTCATGCTACTGGTGTCTTAGATTAGATTCGACAGAGCTCAGGAAAGGTTAATTCCATGCTGACATTTGAAAGAAAAGGTCAAATTACAGTACCGTATGTGGCAATAGGGGAAAACTAAGACCTCTGAATTTTAAAAGAGCGTTGTGTTTCTCTCTGGGCTGTATACTACCAGGATATATTCTATCTAGCCTCCAAGGTCATCTTTTAATCTCTGTCTGTCTCATATTTGTCCAGTCAGAGTACTCGTTCTCTCCCCGTCGTTCAGAATCCTCTTAAACATTTTGACAGGCGGTAATAATATCTCACTTTCATTCCTGTCAACACTGAATTCATTTGTATGTTTTTTCCCCCTCCTTCTCTCGCTGCACATTTATGAGGAAGCCATTTATGGTTATCTAGTCATAAATGTATCACATTTGCAGTAAGAAAAAAACGGGGGATAAAGGAAAACTCTTCTGTCCGACATGAAATTGGCTGCTACCGGTCTGGCTGGCAGTCAAGATGAGCTGATTAGAGGAGTATGCAGATGGACATTTCAGATGATAATACACTTTGCTTCAGAATTGGAACCAGCCTTTATTGGAATCCGGCACCTGCAATTATTTTTCCCCCCTTTTTTACTTATTTTCATCAGAATGGTGCTGTGATTAGGTGGGAGCCGGAACATTTGAACGAAAAACTAGATAATATGTTTAAATGTATCTGGCATGGGTGGGCTGAGATTACACATTTGGAATGAGTAAACAGGAAGGATATGTTCTCCTCAATGTAAAACGCTCTGTTTATAATCCGAGGTGGGTATAGGTGTTGACAAGATGTCAGTCAAATCTGTATGTTATCACCAGGTATTTGCATCACTTCTGAGGTTGTGGTTTACAGTTGAGTACAAAAAACATTCTTCTCTTCACACGTGCCCAGTTTTTCTTTGTAGTTCAAAACATCTTCAAGTCTCTTAAGCCTACGGTAGGATGGTCACAATATATGTCTCACATCCACTTTCTCCTTTCTTGCTCCCTCTCAGGATTCCAACTGATGTGGACCCGTTGACAGTCTTTGCCTCCTTGTCGCCAGAGGGCGTGTTGATCATCGAGGCGCGGCAGAGCCCTCCCTACTACCTCTTTAGTAACGAAAGTCCCCAGGGAGACATGGAGGCCAGTCAGAGCCCGGAGGCCAGGCCCCAGGAGGCCACCATGGTCTAGAACGCCACCCAGGACCGAGCTCTCTCTACTGGGGAGATACAGTCTCACCCTGCCCTCCTCCCCGTGATGATGTAGATCACTGAGCAGAGTTCAACACGGGACACCAATCAAAACCTTGGAGGCCACCAGCTTTATCTTGTTGAGATGGCTCCAAAACATCCACCCTAGTCCCTATCCCCCTGCATAGAGAATAGGGTGCAAAAGAAGCAAATTGATTTCCATATTGAGTGTTATTTGCTGACTCACCTCCCTAAAAAAGATTTGATTGAAAAATCGTGTTTGAGTATTTCTTTGCATCAAGGCTGCTTGTTTCTGTCCACAATTAAATTAAAAGGCCCAAACTAAATAAATTCTGATGTCTTATAGTAAACTTGTTGTATACACTTGTCCTAGATGCAGTACTGTACTGACTCCAGATGTAATAGAGGCAGGTTGGAATAACAGGATGTGGGCCTGTTCTGATCATCTGCTGACATTCATTTTCTTTATAAAACCCATTTGACACAATGCTTTATTTACAGAACAAAACAATGCAGCATCATTTCAATGGAATGTATTGTTGTTTTCGATCATTTCATGTTGATTGTGTAAAACACATTTAAATAGATTAGCAAATAAAGACTTCCTGTGGCTATTTTTCTGAGTGGGAAGACTTCATCAAAGGGTTATTCCCAATATTGTTGCGTGCATAACTTATGTTTCTGTTCAAACTATTCGTAGGCCTACTGTTTGTTAATACATTGTATGTAACAGTATGTGCCAACTCTGTAGACACACAATTTTTGAGTGCACTGTTTTCCTTTATCTAGGGGTCTTACGGAACAATATTCTTTGCATTTTTGTTTTTGTATGTGATGATGACTTCTCTCCCATTTTTTCTCTCCTCTCCCCTGATGTCTTTGTATTTGTTTATGGAATAAAGCCTCCCGTCGATCCCAGTGTGCTTCACATCTGTGGGCTTTGTTGTGCAAACCTGAGCCATGTGCAGTATGGGCACAAATCCAAGATGTCCAGCCAACAGTGCCGAACAACAATAATTGGGTAACAGTTTAGTGTATGTCCCATTTATCCAACTATTCCCTTTATGGTGCACCATTTTGGTCCATTGGGCTGTAGTTGAAAGCGGTGCACTTGGAAGTGAGTAATTTGGCATTTGGTCGCATGTGTCGGAATAACACAGGAGAAATTGGCACTGCCACTTGTGGTTATTGTGAGGGCAATAAGGGGTCATTGTTAAATTAGTCATTATTTACCTTTTTGAAGGTTTTTGAAACATTGGTAGATTGTGTAGCCCACAGTGTAATAAAAAAGTGTTTGTTTAGGATTAAGGACAAGGTGTTTCGATGCCACAGTATTTAAATTAGAAATTGGAGAATGTATTGAGAATGTTACTGATCATTGTTAATTTAAATACAATATATACTATTACTTTTATTGCAGACAAAAGTATTATTGCATGTTGTAGCCTACTGTACTTTAGCTATAAACAGCTAGTGGTTTTGTGTCCTTGGCTTATTGTCCGGAACTGCCTCACGTAGTCTTGCACAGCTGTACATGTCTGGATTACTTCAGTTTATCTCAGTTGGTAGAGCTTTGCCCTTTAAATGCCTGGGTTGTGGATTTGATGTACTCACAGTTTTACATCTCTCTGAATAACAGTCCCTGCTAAATAATTTACATTTTCAGATAGATAATATTTAAAATATTTAACCATCTAAACCAGGTGCGAAATCCCATGAGATGTATTCATACATTTATACTGTATATATTCATGAAAGGAAAACATCTGCTGTATGGAACATCATGATTATCATCTAAAATAGGTCATTTTCAGGTCAGTGTGTCAATATGATCACAGAAAGGACATCAAAACAGATGGTATGTTGATGAGCATGACTACAGAAAAGATTAAGCCTACATGACTAAAATGTAAATGAAAGTGACACTGACCAGACACAGTTTCTCAGAATGTTTTCATTAGCCATTGATTTATTGGAGCTCCAATCCTTGCATGGTTACAGTGTGACGTGTCTTTGTTTGCATACAATCAGGGTGTACTGTATATAGTTATAAAAGCGTTTGCTGCTAGCTGATGAGGAAGTAGCCTAGTCACAGATCCGTTTGTCCACTTCAGAATGACAGATCTGGAACCAAGTTAATATTCATTAGAAGGGAAGTGCACAATGTTAGGCATAATTGGATGGATCTTTGGATTTCTGGGGGATCCCTGGTGGGAAAATTAAATATAGGTCATGGCTCTTTCTCTTGTTTACTTGATATGCTCCTTTTCAGATTGCTCTATATCAGATTGCTCTGGGACCTTTAGTTTCGGGAAATGGGCCCCCTCTCCTGGTGCACTTATCCATTCTTCTGGCGCACTTATCTCGGGCTCCTCAAGCTGGGGAACATCTTCCACCGGCTTCCCTGTGCCCTCCAGGTAGTCCCCGTCTTGGGCATGGTCCGGCTCTGGGTGTCCCCCCTGCTCCGATGTGACTGTTTCAGGGCTGTCAGAGGTATTGTGGTGTTCAAAGGGCTCTTTTGGAATTGGAAGAGCATCACTTTTTCCAGGCTCATCTGTTGCAGACCCAGACAGCTGACTCCCTGTCACCCCGGTTGGTTCAGTAGGGGTCTTCTCATCTGCTGCTGCTCGTCCCTCATGCCTCTCTGGCCCTGTTGCAGAGCTGTCCAGATGAGCCTCTGGGTGAGCCTCTTCCCCAGGCACTCTCAGTGAGACCTCGTCTCCAGCCTCGGGAGCTTGTTCTGGGGGTTGGGTGCCAGGCTCTGTGGGGGTGTACTCCGGGTCCTCCAGGGGCACAGGAGCAATATCAGGGGCCGATGCAGATGACTGGGGGTCACTGGCATCTTTGTCTGCTTCGGTAGTATGTTCTGTACTGGTTCCTCCTTCCTTTTCTTTTATGGTTTTTGTCTCCAACTACAATGACACAGTGTCAGTCAAGAATGTTCAGTTACGTGTTAGACCTCAGGATGATTAGCATCGTCATGGCATCAGTTGATGAGGATTTAAATAAACCAATGGAGAGTTTGGGTAAGAATCATGGGCCCTAGTTAGATTTCAAAAGAGTTAACTGAACATGTACGTTGAAATACATAGGTTGATATTTATTTTTAATAGATTTAATTTCATACTGAATATCCATGTGAAGGCTAAATTAGGCTCCATCTGCAACGTGATCTCTCAGAAATCTGTGATACTACCAGGGATACTTAACTTCAAACTCTGTGGCAGTTTCACGGAATGGCTGAATATTCCGTGGAATAATCACAGATCCTTAACTTCTGAATCCGTGGCAGTTCCACGGAATCGCAGCATGACGTAGCACCGTGTAAATAGGGTAGATTTTGCAGGTTGGTAGGTTGGGGATGGTGTGCGTGCTTATAAACATGCGACTCACATACTAAAGTTTGCGAGTTCGAATCCATGTGGACACTTTGCAAATGTTCTGTTTTCTATACCAGCGCGATGCAGACGTGTTAAAATTGTGCTTTTTTATCATTTTTTTACTCACTATCACCATGGTTACAAACAATACATTACGACATAATACAAGTTACATCGAGTTAACAGCAAGATTTCTGAAGGGTAAGGTTAGGTTAGCGGTTTGGGAAAGGCTTACATCGAATTAACAGCAAGGATTCTGAGTGGTTAAGGTTAGGTTAGGGGTTTGGGAAAGGCTTACATCGAATTAACAGCAAGGTTTCTGAGTGGTTAAGGTTAGGTTAAGGGTTTGGGAAAGGGTTACATCGAGTTGTGTCTCCCTGTGCGCCAATCGCGGACTTTTCCGTGAAACTGCCACGGATTTTGATCCGTGTTGATTTCACAGAATTTTCTGCCATTCCGTGGAACTGTCACGGATTCTGATGGTCATACTCCGTGGCAGTTTCACGGATTTCTAAGAGATCAGGCTGCCATCTGTGAGTTCTAACCTTGTCCTTGTATAGTATACACCCATCACCCATAACATTAAGACCACCTGCCTAATATTGTGCCACCATATTTCTGCCGCCAAAACAGCAGCCCAATATGCAACAAACTGCAATGCATTGGGGTGTTCCCATCTGCAGTGGTCAGTACCTATCAAAAGTGGTCCAAGGAAGGAAAAGATGTGAACTGGCAACAGAGTCATGTGCAGCCAATGGCTCATTGATGCACGTGGGGAGTGAAGGCTGAAAATTCTTCCTATGATACTTTGATTCTATGATATAATTTATTTTACATGTTCAAAGCCAGAAATAGACAAAGACAGACAATTTGTACTCTAAAATGATACAGGTCAATTCTGGGATTTGGCTCTCTAACGGTACTTGTTTACCTGAATGGGAATGTTGATGTCAGCAGGAACGCTGGGTTCAGGAAGCAAAGCTTCTATAGACAGTATGCCATCTCCGTACAGAGAGGAGCATATGGTCCCCAGATCAATACCTACTGGGAGACTGAATCAGCACACAATTATGTTAAAATACAATATGAAAACAATATTAAAATAAATAATACACTGCTCAAAAGAATTAAGGGAACACTCAAATCACACATCGGTTCTCGTTGAATGAAACATCTAAATCCTTGATGTACATTGTGTCAGTCATTGAGAACAAAATTACATTAAAACAGTTCATGTAATCCGAAATCACCAACCGATTGAGGGCTGGATTCAAAGTCACACTGAAAATCAAAATAAACAATTGAATCACAGGCTGTTCCATCTTGCATTAATTTAATTACGGCAACTAATAATATGACTCAGTAGTGTGTATGGCCGCCACGTGCCTGTATGCACTCCCGACAACGTCTGGGAATGCTCCTGATGAGACGGCATATGGTGTCTTGGGGGATCTCCTCCCAGACCTGGATCAGGGCATCAGTGAGCTCCTGGACAGTCTGTGGCGCTACTTGGTGGCGTCAGATGCTTTGATACATAATGTCCCAGAGGTTCTCAATTGGATTCAGGTCTGGGGAACATGAGGACCAGTCAGTGGCATCAATGACTTCATCATCCACAAACTGCCTACACACTCTGGCCACATGAGGCCGAGCATTGTCCTGCACCAGGAGGAACCAAGGGCCCACTGCACCAGCGTTAATGTCTGACAATGGGTCTGAGAATTTCATTCCATTAACTAACAGCATTCAAGGTATCATTGACTAGCATATGGAGGTCTGGGGAGGCTCTGACCCACTGCCAAACCCACTGCCAAACTGGTTATGCTGGATGATGTTGCAGGTAGCATAGCGTTCACCACAGTGTCTCCAGAGTCTTTCACATCTGTCTCATGTGCTCAGTGTGAACCTGCTCTCATCTGTGAAGAGAACAGGGTGCCAACTCTGGGGAATGCCAATTGAGCTGCACAGTACTGGGCTGTGAGCACAGGTCCCACTAGGGGACGTCGGGCCCTCATGCCACCCTTCTGTTTCTGACATTTTAATCAGAAACATGCACACAAATAGCGCAATGAAGGTCATTTTGTAGGGCTCTGGCAGTGCTTCTCCTGTTCCTCCTCGCACTGGTCCTGCTCCTGGTATGTCCTCCAAGCTTATCAGACTGTCCTCGGAGACACAGCAAACCTTCTTTGCGATGACACGTATGGATGTGCCATCCTGGAGGAGCTGGACTACTGTACCTGCGCAACCTGAATGGGCTGCAGGTAATGCTTCATTCTACCAGTAGTGACAAGGACACTATCAATTTGCAAAACAGAAGAATTAGTCAGGAAGGATAAGGAGAGAGCAATTGTCTGTGGCCACCACCTGTAAAACCATTCCCTTTTTGGGGGTTGTCTTGCTGTTGCCTCTCCAGTACACCTGTTGTCATTTTTATTTTGCACCAAAACAGGTGACATTCATTCACAATCTCTTTTGCTCCCTAACTGGACAGATTGATATCCCTGAAGTTTAACCGACTTGGCGTTAAACTGTGATGACTGTGTGATCCCTTAATTCTTTGAAGCATTTTATAAATGCAAAATATCATGCATGTGGTTAACAGAAATAGGGCTAAAGAGTTTTGCTCTAGATCTGAGAATATCTCCACCATCAAAATTCTTGTGTAGCCTAAATAAATTTTCCTAATGATTATTTCTGTTTCATATTTATTTATATTATCCAATTTTTGAATAAACCTTTTCAAATGGAGAGTGCTTTTGTTCATTTTCAATGTGCTTTCTCATGGAAACTTACGTGTATCTCCTGGTGAAGCATCTGGCAATAAAGCCGTGCTCGTCTGGACGCTCTTCATGCTTCCCTAAGGATGATATATCAATTATTTCTGCAATATGAATTACCACAGTGGACCAATACATCAACACAGAGCACCAAATGGTGCTCTATTCCCTTCTTAGTATCCGACTTCGACCAAGGTTCACACGGTAGTGAACTAGGGAGAAATGTAGCATTTGGAGCTCACCTGAGAGACAGCATCACATAAAAAATGATTGCTGTGTACCATCTCTGCCCAGCTTTTAATTTCCCTGAGCACTTGTTACTGGTCTAACTCACTCAAAGTCTATCCTGCAGGAATCCAGACTAAAAAGCCAGATATTCCTGACTTGATTGTTTAAAGAAAGGCTTTTTTATACATCCTTACACTATTTAAGCAGAATGATTTTAATGCAAACAATTTGAGCAACATCACATAAAGCTACATTATTGTTTTATAGGGGTGGTTATTACAGACAGCATATGCTTTAGTTCTATTAAAGTATAAATTAATGTCTCCATATTTTACAACATAACATTTTACTTTCATTAGCTTTGCTGGTTTTAACAAACCCAGTATGTCTTTGCTGAATCACTGCAGTATACAAATCAATAGTCCTACCTTCAACTTCCAGGAATCCTCCAAGGGTTCTAAGAGTGATCTCAGCGGGGGCGAAGTGACTGACATCCAGGCTGATCCTCCATTTGTACCCATCAATCCGGACCTCTGACACTCCCTGCAGCCCTGCAGACTCCGCCCTGCTCAGTCTGGGGCCTGACTGCTGGACAGAGGCAGATGCCAGGTAGGAGGGCACCAGGAGAGAGAGAGAGGGAACGTACCCGGGCCAAGTGCTGGCTGTTAGGCGTCTGTGGATGTTATCCATCCAATATAAGTCACGGAGTTCTCCGACATCCAGGCAAGGCGGCAAGCCGAATTCTTGGTTGGGGAGGAGACGGCTGGGGCTGGTGTTCTGACACCAGTTTCGGAGTGGAGACCAGAACGAGTCTCGCATATAGTGGGGACGAAATGGGGCCCCTGGCTCTGATGTGGACCCTGACTTCTCTTTGGTCTGCTCGGTCATGGCTCAGGAAAACGTTACAGGAGTAAGATGGAGGATAAAAAAGTTTGAAGTGCGCTCCCTTTCGATTGCAGCCTTTAGTTACCTTTCAAGCCTCTCAACACTTCTGGCCCACAGGATATAAAAAACTTTTCAATGAGGAAGTGGTCCCAGGTGAAATAATTTTAATACTAAAGGAGAGGCAGGCTTGTTGGTGAGGAGAAGCACTGTGCAGCAAAGACCGATAATTCTCTGGGGTTCTTTATATACCCTCCTTGTCTGTTTTAGCACTTATTAAGCACTAATGGCTCTCCTATGAGAGAGGGAATGTGAGGAGGTGATGGGTGTGCCTCAGAGACGAGCTGCTACCTCTTTGTAGACAAGGCCAGGAAAGATTTGGCATTCATAGTGTGCGTCCTAACTGGCACACGTGTCCCTTTATTGCACACTACTTTAAGGTGCTAGTCAAAAGAACTCTGGTCAAAAGGAGGGCACTGTAGAAAATAGGGTGCCATTTTGAATGCAGAAATAGAAAACTAATTAGATGTATTTATAACTGTGAGGGAGAAATGGCAAATAGCTGCTGCATGACTCCAGAGGAGGTGGAGGATCTTGGACAGACCCCAGCTGTGACGGCCACGGCCCATCTTCTCACATCCCAGCTGGGGTGTTTGTGCGTGAGGTAGAAGGCGCATATTCCAGGCCCAGCCCCAGAAAATGTTGTCGTATCCCAGTGATCGTCATTGTCTCCATGGTAACTAGGGATAGCTGGGTGGTGAAGGCCGTGTAGTCTTTTCAAATATTTCCATTCTATTCTGTATCCTTCCT
>JACXGM010007392.1:6919-30849 GCA_016801145.1 Umbra pygmaea
CCCCCCCCCCCCCCCCTCCCGTTGATCATTCCAGGATCGTGTTGACCATTTGTTACTTTAGCCAGTGAAACAGTGAATCAATCTCCCTTATTGCTTAGGCAAACTAATGGGGCTGATAATGAACATGAGCACAATGGATCCATACGCGGATCGGCCCCCTCCAGACGAAAGCCTAACAGCAACCATTCAGTGTGAACATGTCATAATATAGCATTGCTCAATGCTTACCATGAAACCTAACGACCATGATATCATTAACATTTTCTCCTGATGAAGACCATATCCCTTGGTTTGAAAATGGCATACATACTGTAACAGCGTACTTGCCATGCCAATCAATCTCTGTGTGATAAAATATAAACTGGGATGTTTGGGTCCTGGATATCAGACATTATCAAGGCCATTTATACCCTGAATCCTGATTGGCTAAAGACAGGTAATGAGACTACCTTCCACAGGTATGACAAACAATGTATTTTGCTTTTCTAATTGTGTTCGCAACACGTTTGTGATTTTTCATATCCACTTTGGCCAATATTAACCGACTAAGGGTAGCATGCACACTTTCTGCATTGGGCCATAACTTGGGCCTTAGCTTTTGTGTATTGGCCAAGTGCCACACCCTTCCAGGCCTAATTGCTTAACTACAGCAGAGAGGATGGTACCATGTAGCTTAAGTGGAAAAGCATGGCAATTATGTGATGGTTTATGCTGATTCCTAACAGGCCAGTATGTAAGTAAGCCAACTATGGATATCAGTGCTAGTTAAATGTAAACGTAAACACAATGTCTAGTCTACTGAGATTGTTAAAGTAAAACTCTCAGTGTTCTATATAAACACAGAGAGTGTTACTTTAACACTCACTGAGTTAATTTAACACTCGTGATTTTGCTGTGCAGTATTACCTTACACTGATAACGGCCTTCGCGTGTTCAGAGCTCAGTGCATGGTACTCCCCCTATTTTTAATGTGCACATTTTTGTTGACTGTACTGAGTTGCTATCTTTATGTTTAGCCTATGACTTTAAGTGCCTGGGCTCTTTTTTCCCCCTACTAAATGTATAACTACGTCTTGCTCTGAGGTGGGAATAAAATTCATACAATCCAATTTCATGATTTTATGTAGTTCAGAATGTGTCATTGTGTTTTTCTACTCTCAGCAACTCCTAAAGCAAAGTACAGTGTGCAAAGTACCATTGTGAATTGGTCTATTGATTGTGTTACGGCTACATTACATTGGGCAATACAAAACCGGATTTCGAGAAGGTTTTTCTCATACAATAGCCACAGCCTGAGATAGATGCCAGTGTGTGGGTGTATGTATTTAGAGGAGAATTTACAGGCAGAGTGAAAATATCTATCTTTCTCCTGTATGAGGCGGAGCAAATGATGTGTGGGCTCAACTCTCAATCCTACACGCAATGTCAAAATAAAGACAGCAAGTCACACCATGGCGCACTCCTGCACCTAATTAATTGTTAAGTTACATAATGATGTAGAACGCAAAGCCCCTGGTTTGAATCGGATACGTGACTAATACACGTAAACAGTGGTGCAGACAGACAGCTGGAAGGAAGAGTTTAGACTAGAGCATTCATGCATACTATACAGTAGAGCACAGGCCTTTGAGAGCTGACAACTTACATGTTTACAAACGGACTTCGTTTGGGCTCATAATCCCAAGTAAGGCAAAAAAATAAAAAATTCACAAGCAAGTTAAAGTCAAAGATCAAAATATTTTTGTTTACCTGCATCGTGACATTTAATCTTTTCCAGCATAGCGTTAAAGGTCGTTCAATGTAGTGATACCCTTTCATCCGTTCAAATGTATCTCCTGAAGTGAAAAGTGAGATTTTACTCAGTGAGGGAACATGATAGGAGGGACATATGCCAATGGCATTTTCAAAAAGAGGAGAGACATCTGAGAATTGCTGCTGTGCAGTCCATCTGTTCAGTAATATTCAAGATTTGTACTTATAGGACTTATAGTCCTGGACACAGTAATGGAAAGCTATTGCTTATGAGTATTACCACTGAGAGTGAAGCAATTGTGGGTTACACAACGTGATGGATGTATGGAGACACGTGCATCATAAACAAACTGCAACCACACAAATATAGTAGATATAAACAGTGAAAAAAAAACACTGAATCAAATATTTACTAGTTATCCAACATCAATAAGTCTATGATAATTAAGCAATAATATATAGAAACTCATTGATGGGATAGCTGAGATCAAGGAAAGAATGTGCATTGTTGATGTAGAAGAGTGTGTGTTGTATAGATTCTGAAAGGTCAGACAGCTACTAACAAGGGTAGGGTAGCCTGGTGGTCAAAAGCATTGGGCCAGTAAATGAAAGGTTGCTGGTTGTAATCCTCAAGCCGACACAAATAAAAATGTTGTTGTTCTGACCCTACGGAATAACGTAATTGCTCCCAGGTATATTCTGGGGAAAATTGTTTGGATTTTACCATACTTACCTGTTAAAATAACAGTAAAATCAATGACAAGAAGCTGCCATCTAAGAAATCATATTTGACTCATTATATCTTAAACCATGTCTTATTCTAATGTATTTTTGACTCATGACACACCTATGATGTGATTATAGTAAATGTTCACTAGCTCATTGACCAACTACACTCTAACCAACATTGTCACACAAAATTGCTCCTTGTGCAAGTATGTCTTGTTTTTTTGTCTTCCCATAAGAATTTGGAGAAGTCTAAATTTACATGATGTCAACAACTCAAACCAACCCCAGCTGTGTTAGCCTGTGGTTATGCATGCATTGTTTTGTTGCTAAACAGTGAACTAGTTTACAGTCACCTGCCATTGTTTTTGAGTGATTCCATATAAAACAATGGAAAAAAAATATTATTTGGGGAATTTCACTAAATTGAATCATTGTTCCTCTGAAGAAATTATTGTTGCAATACATTTGACATTTATTTCTTCCTGGCACTCGTTAGGCCTCCTTTTAAAACACCACAATGCTTCATCCGACAGTGATTCAATGCAACCGTTGGTGTCACATAAATCTTTAAGGCTGAATTTACATTTGGTGTTTGACGTCTGTGTATTATTGTAATGCAGCTAATTTTATATCCTGGGTACTGTATGTGAAACGGCTTCATTCTGCAATCTTCTTTTGCCCAAGGCCTGTCCACGCGAGACTAACACGGGAATGCCCCTGTCTGTGTGTACTTGTTTGCGTACCACTTTGTGTAGCTGTTAGTGATTATGCTAATGTGATAACGGTCTTCTGGTGGATGAAAATTAAATGGTATTTACGAAGCAGCTTATGCAGCCTGAATGATAGCATGCTCATCAATCCAAGGGTGATTTATTTAGCAAACTCTGCAACCACATGTGTGCTACATAAACACTGCTAACCCAAGTCTTTTGCTTGAGCTCACTTGAATTAAATGACATGTGCCCTGAAAATATTTTAACATTATAAATATTGATATTATACAGGCATTATTAAATAGGGACAGCATCTAACTTTTTTTGTTCTTATTTGCAATGTGTGGTTTTGATAGTGAAAACACAATCAGGGATCATTTTAAACCTGGAAAAAACAAACTGAATTACACAAAAAATACATACAATTTAATAGGGACATAAAGTAAAAAATGCACTTGAAAACGCTCATAATAGCTCATATTACATTAAAACCCATAATTCCAGGTGAATGGCCTCAAAGTCTATATAATAGATAGATATGAAAGAAACATATTGCAATATAATTATTTAGCCAACATCTTACAATGCATTTGGGTCTGCATGGTGTAGTAGGCTAAGTCGCTGCCTTGTAGTACAAACTATGTCATGAGTTCAGGGGTTCGAGCCTATGGCTTCTACAAATTTTCCCGTACCCCCAGCATGAGGCAGTAGAAATGGGCATAGCGCTGCATGGGAATTGGGATTGATAAATCAGATTATCTATCCTGCCACATCGCTCTTTAGCAACTCCTTGGGCCCTATCTTGCACCTGGAGCAACGCAGCGCAAAGCCCGAACGCAAGTGTCTTTGCTAGTTTAAGACTGAACGCAGTTGTCAATTTTCCGACTAGCGCCTGCATCGTTTAAAAAGCAAATGCACCTGCGCCCATCTTTGCGCCTATGGGCGTGCTGGTTTTTCAGGGAGGTGTGTTCAAAATAATTATTGGCGTAGTGCTATCTTGAGCCATCAGAAAGTGATCGTGCCATTGCGCTTCACGCCGTGCGCTTAGATCGTTAAAGTAGGGCCCCTAGTGTGCAGATTGGGCGCCTGTAAATGAAATTGCGGAAGTAGAGTTAGTGAGTGTCAATCATTCCACGCATGATCTGACTACAGGCTTCCGTGTTGGATAAGCAGTGTGATAAAGAATTGGCCGGCTCGGCGACATGTGGCTGGATGAACCATAAGAGTGCTCTGTCAAGCGGAGGCTGCAGAGCTGCTGATGTGGCAGGGTTAGTGGGAAAAATTAGACAAGACCAAATTGGGAGGGGGAAAAATTATAAATAAAATATAATTTCACAATGTGATAATCCAATATGCAAGCATTACTACCAGAGTGAATTTAACAATTGATGAAAAATAGTTGCTTTCTGCATTTGATATGCTGGATGCACAATGGTACAATAAAAATCTGTCTAGGATTTTAATAAATTGCAGACAATGCCAAATTCTTACTGGTAGAGAACCCACTTTAGTACTTTAATATGCCTGTAGGGTATATTAACATATTGAAGCATTTGCTGCTATTATTTTTATTATTATTCATGAATGAATTTACAAAATAAATGAAATAAATCATTTAAATACTACTTTATTACATAGAAAGCTTCACGTAACACAACTTGTTGCTTTGTAGCAGCAGAATATTAAACAAGATTGAGTCAGGGATAGGGCTGACTGACGTACAACTGACGGAAAAAGCAATTACAGGACAGTGTGATTTTCACATACCAGTAAGCTGGCCATTCATTCTGGTCCAGCACTTAATGTTTGCATAGATAGCTGGAAAACTCTATCTGATGCATTTTCTTTCTCTGATTAAGGCAAAACCTGTACATTTGTTTTGTGTTTTGTCATTTGTAAAGTTGATGATTATAATAAATGCTACCTTAATTGCTTACAAGCAATCCGAATTCCAGTAAAAAATAAAATATAAAGTTACCATGTGAAGTTTTCATAGATGTTTGGCGTACAGAAACACAATGACATTGCTTTCAGTCCTTGGGAAATTCTGAACAGAATTAGGTCATTGTTTTGTCTGTTGTAATGAGCAGTGTTTCATGCACACTGAAATGACTGTTTTTTTCTGAATAACAATGTAATATCATATTTTATGACTTAATTTTGACAACAGAACAGCTTTCAAATTATGCCCAGCTGACCCAGATTGCGATTTATAATGGTCCGTTTTGGGATTTCGTAAACAACTGCATTTGTGTGATTGCAGGATTGTGTTCCGAACAAAACAACTACAACTGTACTGCCTTCATTCCTCAACTGCACAGTTATATGCAAAAATACAAATAGCTTAAGACTTCAATGCATCTCAAAATGTGCAATGAAATGTCTGTGCCTGCTTTGCAAAGTGGACCGACACTTAAAGACACCAGGTATTCATCTCACCTTAACCTATTCTATCCTACTTAATCCACAGTTTAAGAATGTTCTTGATACCTATTTGTATTATCAGATGTAATATTCAATAAACCTGGCAAAATGTACAGTCAATGTACAATGCACCTAATATCGGGATAAATTATTGTGTCATGGGGACTTTTGTTTCCTCCACTTTGGTTAGATTTTTTTTCTTCACAATCTACAAAATCTCTCTTTAATTGCTTCCATGGACATGCATATGTATATTGTATGAAACATTTACATTTAGCCTTTTCTCTATAGGCCAGTTCCCACAAGTACAAGTGATTACCTTTTGTGAATGTCCACTCCAAAAGTGTTTGTACATTAACATTTTATTGTCCATATTCTAGTACTTTGAAATGATAATACACTGTTAGTCTGGAGTGAACAGGTTTTCCAGGATAACGTTAGCTTTAATTTTGGAGGAATTTTCATCCATATCTCAATAACTATATTAATATTATTAAAGCAGGTTTAGTACACATTCCCCCCATGTTAGTGTCTAAAATGTATATGAGGAGATTAACAATATGTACAATAATGTTACAGTATCATATCTAGTACTTGTTCATATATTCTGTGAATGCAATGTTTGCTGGATGTCTGCCTCGCAATATTGTTTTTGTACTTATCCATATTATAGATGTTCAGGACATTCAGGTGAGATTCTGGTATAATAAGCATCACCAGATTCTGAGTATCTTCTTCCCTGTTGATGCTGTGCTAGTTCTGTGCTTCAGCCATATTTAGTTCTTGCTGACATTTCCCCTTCTGTATTAACTTCAGCATTTGAAAGGCTTGCTCAATTGGATTCAGATCGAATTGAATTGGCCCGTCAAGAACTTGCCACTTTTTGGACTTGAAAAAATCCTTGGTAGTTATGGCAATATGTTTCAGGTCATTGACCTTCTGATGAAATAAAATGTTTCCAAAATACCTTTTTCCAGAACTCTGCAGGCACTTTTAGTCTATTAGTCTATCCTGTTATTGAGGCCAACTAGTTGTTTTGCACCAAGTATTGCACATCAATGTCTGTCTGTTTCTATCATACGATCTATCCATTTATACCCACAAGCCACTTCATTAAGTACACATATTCAAATGCTCGTTAACGCAAATATCTAAATATCCAATCACGTGGCAGCAGGTCAATGCATTTAGGCATGTAGACATGGTCAAGATGATTATCATGTGACTAACCGCATTGAACATGTATTGACTACATATCCCACAATACCTTTAATTAGTCCTCCGGGTGATTTAGGATTTTGTCTTCAAGGAAAAGAGAGAGAGATTTCACAAACACAAGTTAACTTCCAGTCAGAGCGTTTTAGTGTGATTTTTCATCAAGACAATGGGAACTAAGACATGTTGCGGGTCATTTCTGTTTGAGCCAGAGGGAAATAGCAGCAATCCATGCATGGTAGGATCAAACTAACCTTATCACTATGCTGTATACTGACAAGATTATGCGTGGTGGTGCTATGACATAAGCCATATTGATGGAATAGGGTTGAAATTGATAAACAATACTGAAGTTAATTGACAGCAACTAAAACCTCAATGAATTAACAGGTTATATTTGTTTTGTATAGAACATCTGATTATATTATGTTTTGTTTTGGTGGCTGGAATATAATTGTGTTGTGTTCTAAAGCGTGTTGTGGTATGACTATTTAATTATGGCCTGTTTTATCTATGATGTACTTATCAGTGTGTATGGAAAGGTATTATTGCATTATTTTGTTGCAAAAGGAAATAACAACTCTTAAAAAGCAACAACTCCACATTGGTTTTGATTACCTGGTTGTGGTTTTTCATTGTTGATTGTTTTAAGGGTATATCCAAAGGCAACTACCTATATATGTACTTTGTAAAATGCTGTCAAAGGTAATGAAAAGGACAGCCTTAACAAAATCTGGCACCCCAGTACCAATATGTTACAAGATGGGCTACAGACCAGAAGACCACACCGTGTGCCACTCATGTCAACTAAGAAAAGGAAACTGAGGTTACAGTTTGCACGGGCCCACCAAAATTGGATAATGGAAGATTGGATAAACGTTGCCTGTTCAGATGAGTCTGAAGTTCTGCTACTACATTCAGATGGTAGGGTCAGAATTTGGTGTAAACAACATGAAAGCATGGATCCATCCTTTCTTGTATCAACAGTTCATGCTGGGGGTGTAATGGAGTGAGAGATATTTTCTTGGCACACTTTGGGCCCCTTAGTATGAATTTAACCTTATTTAAATACCCCTGTTTACCTGAGTATTGTTGCTGACCATTTCACTCGCTTTATGACCACAGTATACATATCTTCTAATGGCTACTTCCAAGAGGATAACATGCCATTTCACAAACCTCACATCATCTCAAACTGGTTTCTTGAATGTGACAATTAGTTCACTGTACTCAAATGGCCTCCACAGTCAGCAGATCTCAATCCAATTGATCACCTTTGGGATGTGGTGGAACGGGAGATTTGCATCATGGATGTGCAGCTGGCTAATCTGCAGCAGCTGCATTATGCAATAATGTCAATATGGACCAACATCTCTGAGGAATGTTTCCAGCACATTGTTGAATCTATGCCATGAAGAATAAAGGCAGTTCTGATGACTAAAGGGTGTCCAACCCGGTATTAGCAAGGCATACCCAATGAAGGCCAGTTTATCTCTCTCTCAACAGTATCTAACTTGCCTACATCTAATCTATCATTAATCTATTAATCATATACTTTACATTAATATAGTAGCTTCTAATCTCCAAGCTGTACATTTCACATTTGCACCTAGATATTCCATTTTGTGGCACCTTTGAGTGATCTCAATCCATTTCCCTTTTCATTTAGATTAACCTAAAATAGCATTGTGTGGATGTGGCACAGTCACACAGTCATTAACATGAAACATATTTGTCATAGTTGTGAGCTTATCAGTGGCTAAACAAACAGAATTACTAGAAATATACGCATTAGTCTCCAATTTAGGTGGCCTAACTTTTCTGTGTGTGTTTGTATGTGCTTTGCGTGCAGGTGTCCTTTCATACACGGTCTGCAAGTGACCGTAAGCAAGCGCTATGTGTGCAAATGTGTGTGTTCTATGTCCTCCCTCACTCTGCCCAGGGGTGCACGCTGGCGAACTAGAGAACCACGTCGCAGAGCTCGGCTGAGCTCAGACCTGGGGGGTTAATTTGGAACATCGATTCCACATTAACTGTTGACTGGCTGCTGATTTGCGGCCATGCAAGTGCAAGTGAAAGGGGAAACGTTTCCCCCTTATTCCACGCTGCCACGCAAAACTTCATTATGCGCACACACTGCATAGTAGACAGCGTTTAATGGACTCTACCCTTACCTTGGAAAAAAGGCTAATGGCAAATCAATGAGGTGAAGGGCAGGGGGAGGGACAGGTGGCTCACATCGCCACCCGCCAAGCGGCTTATCCATGCAGCACTTAGTCACAGCCAACCAGCCAGCCAGCCAGTCAGTTCAGGAAACAAGGCTGAGAGGGAATCAGCTAGCGGGCAAGCAGGCAGGTCAGCAAAAAAAAATGTGTCTTTTAGTGATGCTAATGCATTGAATGAAGCAGTGGGTGGAGATGTAGAGGAAAGCAACTGAGCAAAGTGCAATGAAAAGACATTGAAAATACATCTTTTAAATTGTATTGCTCAATTGGTAGGCCACTGCAGGGGTTCTGCTTGGAGAGAAGAAAATGCAAACGCGGTATGAGAATTGGGGGATATGAAGAAAAAGGGGAGCACTGGTGAGAGAGAGTTGGAGAGGAAAAAAACGAAGTAAGAAAGATAGAGGTGGAAGATAGAGGTGGAGAGCAGACAGGCAGAGAGGGAAGAGAGAGCCTTTGAGGCTTATTTCTTCAATACACAAGCCATTCCTCCTGGAAAAAAGGAGGCAATTCTCCACTGGCCTACTTTCCTGTTATGTATGTGACCTTTATGTCGGGGGGAAACTGTTTTAGCCCTGCCAGGGTAATGTCTAACTTTCAGCAGATACCATACTGTCTTGTTATTGGCTAAATGGTATAAGCTACATAATCACATCCCTCAGGGCCAATATGTTCCCTTTCAACACTTTCGGTGGATACACATCAACTGTTTCCTTCTGGGAATCTACGGTGCATTTTGGGTGTTTTTCTCACCTGAGATCAGAACAGACGGAGTGCGTTGTTATTTTTTTTTGTGTCAACTAGCGACTAAACCCTATCAAAATAATTACCCAAATATTCCATCCTACTCATTATCAGACTAATTTACCCCTTCTGAAGTTGATCATCTTCCAATTGCCATTTAAAAATATTACGGTTGGTATGGAAAATATCATTCATATAAAACAGCATCCCATTTCTATTTCCTTACTTATCCTGTGATACATTGGCATAAACGAGTGACCAGTACTTTCCAAAGTAATTACCTCCATATCCATCCACCTCCTCACGCGATTCCAACCAACCGTCCCAGACTAGAGGATTTACAATTCACTTGAAATGAGCTGCAAGCCACTAAACAAACAGCGCAGGCCCAGATGCTCGAGGTCAGTCTGAACCACGTTGGCATGGCTGAGTTACCGTCCCAGAGTCAGATGGAGCCAGCTCTCTGCCCCACTGTACACACTCATTATTACAGTGGCTCTATTTCACAGACTTCTCTAATCAAACCAGGGCAGCAGGGATTGCTACTGGCCCACACACAATAACATAGACAAAGATCCCACATCTTCTCCTCTCCCTTTGTTTTATTGTTCCATATGATGGTGCACTGAAACAGGACTCTGATTAGTAGCATCCATCTTATAATTCCATTTGGCATCTGTATTAACTGCATTCCTCTCTGTCTGAGAACCGTGAAGCGCTATGCAAGTTATTGCCACTTAACGTCAGACAAGCTACAATTGCTTTTTTTCCTCTACTCAGAACTCGTGTTTTCACCTAAGCTTAAATGGGTTAAAGCTGATTTCCCACATCTGTCTTCAGCCGTATGCTTACCATTTCAGCTTATCCAGGTCACCAGAGGTTGATGTACTAACAATCGCACTGACAACCTTAGTACTGTATCTCCTACAGCAACACATATTTGTATAGTTTTTTCCCCACCAAATTGCTCCTTGTTGGCTACTTGCAATTGAAAAATGAATTCAAATCAAATACATTCTTTTTTTAACAAATGGTATGCAATAACAGTGAAATATTTACTTACGGGCCCTTTTTTCGCATAATATATTTGAATGTACATACAGTTTTTACATCTAAGCTTAACAGTATTAACATTGACAACTACACTATACAGTACATCAACATATGGTATGTGGTCATTTTAGATGCGTGTTCACGTTATGTAACTGAGTGTGTGCGCGTGGGAAGAGACTAGTGTGCGTGTGCATAGTCCATACAAAAGCGATATTGCAAAATGAGCAACAGATGCTGTTAGCCATTTGTTAATGTTGTTTAAGAGTTTAATAGCTTGGTGGTAGAAGCTGTACAGGGTCCTGTCCGTTACAGACTTCAGGCTCTAGTCATGGCTGCCATGCAGCAGATTTGAAACTGTGACTGGGGTAGACTATTCTTTTTACTAGGCCTGATAGTAGCTCAACTGAATTAAGCAGGCAAACGGTTTCATACTGAAATTGTAGTATAAAGACTGAGGACTGTACCATAGTTAGTCACTGGACAATCTCTATTCCACTTAGATGAGCACGGCTGTAGACTATTCTGTGTGTATATGTACCATGACTGGCTATGTTACAGTATAGTGTACATTGCGCATTGTACTGTTTTTCTACTGTTTCAAGTTACCATTACAAGGCTGGAAGACTAAACTACAGCAAACCTTCGTAGTAGTATATTTGGTAAAATAATCTCCTTTACACTGTTCTCTTGTGAGTCTGGCACCATTCTTAAAACTTAGTACATTAAAGAAGCCTAGCGTTAAGCTTCTGTAGGTGCCTCCTCCAATTCCCTATCTATCTAACTGTCTCCAGACTAGAGGCTCATAATGTTCTGTTGAATACTAGAGCCGCAAAGCCCAGAAACTTCTCCCTACCGTTGGGTCATGAATTAAACATTATTAAAGCAGCTCATTTAACATGGATCAACCTCACATTATTAGTTAAAGACGTAACGCTGACGTTATTCATGCACTTAGCTTTAGACATCAAAGTGGTCACAGTTAGCATAAAAGCAGAGCCCATGGAAGTTGAATCGAGGTCAGATCAGATGGGATTATTTATATTTATAGGAATATTGTTAGATTAACATTATCACACTAAATCACATAGAATTGTTCCCTCCATATTTGGCACCATGACATTTAAGACTTAATGCATAATTGTACCATACAAAATATTGCATCGCTGGTACTGATAGTATAACCTTGTCCAAAGGTGACAGGCAAAACCCTTTTGAGTTATTATTATGTGTGGAGGAAATGCAACAGTGCTGCACTGTGTAATAATTCTAGCCCTCATCATTATACAACGGGGGAGGCTAAGAAAATATTACTCATAGTGTGAACACAACCATAAATACATTTTTTGGGCAAAACCTTGATTTTCCTGACTCAAGTTTGGATTACCATAGCCCAAATTTAATCACACATGTCAAAGTCCTTAAGAAAGGCTTTTATGTTATCTGGGCACACAACACAATATTGAATCCTGAACTAACCTCAGTATAATCACACAGTAGTCTTGTGTGGGAGGGATTTGAGTCCCTGAAATTAAATGGATATGAAAATAGCGCTTTAATCCCTCATGCAACCAACACCTTTCACTCCTGTAGGCTACCTTGCTAAATCATTCCAAGATCTGAATGCCATAGCACTTTGCCAAATCCAAGGGGTTTCAGAATGAAAATAATGTTCAGTTTATTAAAACAATTTGAAGAAGGGGAAGCTTTTTCATTCTCAGATCAACTATTCCTTGTTCTGGCTGGCCCCGGAACTGTAAAGCCTCCATTTTGTGGCCCCGGTAAAGGTGTCACGGTTGGCCCACAAAGATATGGATCAAAATCATTGGCAGTCATATAAAAAATAATGCCTCAATTTGGCCACCAAACAGACGGCGTGGAGCAACTACCACTACAACAGCACCACACACCAGTCCAGGAGGGACTCACAAAGGCTTCCCACTGTGATGGAAAGTACGGTGGGTGCAGTAACGCAATAATGTTTAACCCAAACACATTAAGGTGTCTCTAATTGTGATTAGTAAACACAGGAACCAGAGTAAGCAGGGGGTGAAAACTGAAAACTCTATAGAAGCAAATTACCATTGTAAGAGAATAGAGGGCCCTGTTTTTCCCCAGAGAAGATTAAGCACAGAGGTATAAAATGACAGTCAATGCTCCCATTGGGACAGTGAGGGTAACCATGTTATCCAGACTGCTCTGGGTGTTCCACTTATTAAAGTGCCAGGTGCTTTGAAAAATAATACCCCTCACCCTTTTTTCTCGTTCTCGCTTTGTCTCTCCTCTCTCTTCCCCCTCACTTCCAGTCTCGTCCATAACCACATTCTCATCCACACTCTGTTAATGGCTTAAGGAATGAACTCTTGGGCTGTTTTTTTCCATTGGGGCTGTGTTTCTACAGCACCATTCTGACTTCGCCGTGTCCGTCGTCATCTCGAGCCACTGGGATGATGGAAACACATGCTCCCGGATGATGGAAACGCATGCTCCCGCTCTCCTTTTTCAGCCTTTTCCCCTCAGCGTTTTCTCATGGCTGCCTGGCGTCCTGTTGCTCTGCAGCCCAGGCTATGACAAGCATCATCAAACCCATCCGTTCACTAGAAAGCATTTATGTATGACAAATGATGAAGTGTAGCAGCTCTTACTCTGAAAGGGGGTAGCATAGAAAACAGTTAACAGAGAGATGGGTCTGTTGCATAATTTTCTTCATTTTCATAGTGCCAAACTGCACTTTCCAATAAACATTTTTCTTCCTTCCAGTTTAGAAAAGTTTTCCATTCATATTATACCTAGTGATAAATATAATAAAATATTTTCGAGTTTCTTCTCTATGTAATTAGCCCTAGAGGCCAGCGCTTAAGCCGATGCAATCTGCCATTTAAGAATTTAATAAAGTCCTCTCATTTTAAATCAGATGGCACTCAATCCTTCCTAAAGTCAGCCATTAATGCCATATCAGGAGGGCAGAGAAAAGCCTCCAAATTATATGCAATAGGTCAAGCGCATCCAAATCCATACTGCTGTGCCTTGAAGGGCTGTACAATGTAAATGCCAACATGCATCATTCTATTTCTATCACAAATGTCAATGATGCTTAAATTGCAGGTTTTCTGTCAAGCAGACTTTCTGTCATGATAGTCATTGTTTTCTTTCTCTTCGTTTTACAGGAGGGAATGGACTGGTTTGAAGAGGCTGGGAGCTAGTACCGACGCCAAGAGATGGATGTGATTCATTTTCAGAGGAAATCAAAAAGTTAATAGAGGCTGACCTAGATGTGCTTAGCAGCACCGTGGCTCCCTGAGGTATATATTCATTGTCATCTACTTGGGCCTGCAAGACAGAGGCCTTGACCCTGAGTCTGACCTATACGCCCAAGAGGAAAAATTAAGCAGTTGGTCATTTCAACCAAGGACACCACCCCACCGACACAGAAAGACAAAGCCCCCTTGGAAACCCTGCCTATATGTGGGTAGTTATTCTCTATAGCAACAGCAACAAATTATTAATTATTTGTGAAGTTAGCCGCTCAAGTCCACTTAATTTACAAGGACCAATTACTTACTGAAGGGAATCAGGCCAACATGAAGGACGTGTCGTTTGTGGATTGTTTTTTCATGGGCCTTGCCATGACTGCCTTGGTTCTGGCATCTGAGGAGAAAGTAGACTGCCCTCAGTCATGTATTTGTGAGATCAGGCCCTGGTTTTCACCCAGCTCTGTGTACATGGAGGCCCCGACCGTTGACTGTAATGACTTGGGACTTTTCACACTGCCTGGGAGATTACCAGCAGACACACAAGTGCTATTGCTGCAGACCAACAACATTGCAAAGATTGAGAAACCTTTGGATTACCTAGCCAACATGACAGAGATTGACTTGTCGCAAAACAACTTATCTTCAATGAATGACATCCACCTTGGGCGACTGCCACATCTGCTGTCGCTGCACATGGAGGAGAACTGGATACGTCAGCTCACAGAAAACTGCCTGGCTGAGCTGGCCAACCTTCAGGAGCTTTATATGAACCACAATCTGATCTCCTCCATTTCCTCCACAGCATTTCAGGGACTCCATAATCTTCTCCGTCTCCACCTAAACTCCAATAAGCTGCAGGCGATCAGTAGTGAGTGGTTCAATGCAATGCCCAACTTGGAAATACTTATGATTGGGGAGAATCCAATTACGTCCGTCCAAGACATGAACTTCCAGCCCCTTCGTAATCTCCGCAGTCTAGTTTTGACCAGGATGAACCTATCACAGTTACCGGACGATGCCCTGTCTGGTCTCGACAACTTAGAGAGCATCTCATTCTATGACAACACCTTTCCTGAAGTTCCTCACACAGCTCTGAAGAACTTAAAGAACCTTAAGTTTCTGGATTTAAACAAAAATCCAATTGGGAGGATACAGCGGGGTGATTTTGCAGACATGCTCCACCTCAAAGAGTTGGGCATCAATAGCATGCCGGAACTGGTCTCTATTGACAGTTTCGCCCTCAACAACCTCCCCGAGCTGACTAAGATCGAAGCCACCAACAACCGGAAGCTGTCCTACATCCACCCAAATGCTTTCTACAAGCTGCCCAGGCTGGAGACGTTGATGCTGAATGGGAACGCGCTCAGTGCCCTGCACAGGATTACTGTGGAGTCTCTCCCCAACCTGCGTGAAGTGAGCATGCACAGCAACCCCATACGCTGTGACTGCGTCGTCCGCTGGATGAACATGAACAAGACGAAGATCCGCTTCATGGAACCAGACTCACTCTTCTGCGTGGAGCCTCCGGAGTATGAGGGACAGCACGTCCGGCAGATCCACTTCAGGGAGATGACGGAGATCTGTCTGCCCCTCATCTCTCCCGAGAGTATGCCAGGGCATGTCAGCGTCAACAACGGAAGCTCCGTATCACTCCACTGCCGGGCCTTTGCTGAACCCGAACCAGACATCTACTGGATCACGCCATCTGGTACCAGGGTCCTGCCCAATACCGTTTCTGATAAATTCTACATGCACCCAGAAGGAACGTTCGATATTTATGACATGACCGAGAATGAGGCAGGACTGTACACTTGCGTGGCCCACAATCTGGTCGGTGCAGACTTGAAGTCGGTCTCTGTGGAAGTAAATGGATACTTTCCCCAGCCTGCCAACAGCTCCCTGAATGTCAACATCAAGTCAGTGCAGACCGACTCAGTCTTGGTAGCCTGGAGAGCTGCTCATGGCGGGCTGGCTCCAAACATAAAGTGGTACACAGCTTCCCACCCAAACCATCCAACAATGGCGTTCACCGCCCGTGTCCCTTCTGATGTTAAAGTGTACAATCTCACGCATCTGACTCCCGCCACCGAGTACAAAGTGTGTGTGGACATACGCAGTATCCACTATAAAAACTACACCAAATGTGTCAATGTCACCACTAAGGGATTAGAGCCAGTTGCCAAGGACATTGAGAAGTGGGATACAGCTGTAATTGCTGTCTTTGGTGTGCTTCTTGCTGTGATTTCGGTCGCCTGTCTGCTTATTTATGTGTCTCTGAGGAACCGCCACCTTTATGGGGATTTAAGAAAATGTCACTCTAAAGCGTCCCTGACTCCGGTGGCCGACCTGCACTCTCCTTTTACGAGGCTGTGGGTCTCCGGGAAAGGACTGCCGACCGCCGTGGAAGTGAAACCCACAGTCATAAATGTATCTGACGATGCCTTTTAAAGAAGTACACCCAGTGGAGCCTACCACACACCTGCAAAGAATGGAGAAGGTGAATATAAAAGGAGAAACCTGCATTTAACTGTTTAAAAATGCGCATCTGCATCCTTTTTGCCTTTACTCTGACATTCTGGAAAAATCATACATCACTGAATTGGGGAGAAACCCGTAAGAGGATGACAGACCACCCTCCCGCCTACAACATAGTTTCTAAAGTGGCGGCTTTCTAACAATTGCATTATCATGTTAACAACCCCTGGGAGGACATTTTCTCTGCTAAAACACGCAGTTCGATATCCCTGGGTCCTTCAGACTACAGTCGGAATATGATACAAGATAAGGAGGACAGTGTTCTCTCTCTTGTAATTGACTGTTAAATGTGTTATTAAGAATAGTGGAACTGTCCTTGTGGTCCCCAAGCAATAGAGTCCGTGATGTACAACACACATAGACAAGATAGATATGACAACTATCTACAACGGAGGAAATATCTAGTAGAATAGACAATAACAGTGACCTGTTAATGGTGTACAACTTTTGATGAAATATACCCTTTTTTCTATTTAAAGGAGAGGATTTTTGTTTTTTTTTCATTCAAAGATTGTTATATATTCTATCTGTTCATGTAAACAGAAATCCTCTGATGTAATATCTGATATGATGTTAATAATGACAGAAACAGATTAGTCTCATGAACATCATTATGCTTAATACAATTCTTCTGCATATGGACACAGTTTATAGAGACTGCATTTAGGATATGGATGTTTGCAAAAACATGCCGACTAAGAAGGTGGTTGGGGAGCATGTTGAAACATTGACAAAGGCAAACGTCAAGTTGATAGCAAGTTAATGGCCTAAATGTTGTTGTATATCCTAACATCTCCCAAAGAGGAATAGTGTTTTGTTATGCCCCGGTAAGTGCCTACTACAAGAACTACACAGGAAGTACCCAAGAAGTACACAGGAAGAACACTACCACAGTGATATCAACAAGGCCATGTCATAACTGCAGAATCGCTATCTTGAATACTTTTAGTGAAAATACAAACAACATGTATTTTTGGCATATAAACATTTGAAGAAAAAAAACATTGCTATCTTGCTTTGGGTGTAAAGTTATAAAAGCCATTTTTATATTGACTGTACTATCTGTGATATTTGGGCACAATTGGGACTACAATGAGAATCTGTGCAAAGGAAAAAATTAATAAATGTCAACGTTTTTTGCAATCAGAGGGCTACTCTATCTCCCTTTTCCTCAGAGTCCTGAAGAATTGTTTAATCATCTAACACGATAATCATGATGAAAGAAATGGTTTGACGTTTCAACCTCTTGTGTTCCTGACATTTATATTGCCAGGAAACCTGGATAATTGTCACACAGTATTTCAAGTAACAGCAATACAACTTGTTAAAACAAAATGTTAAATATCTGATAAATAAGACTTGAGGAGGTGTGGTACTGTAGCTGCCCAGTACCATAGCTAAGGGCTGTTTTAGCTTTCATACAAAGCAGATTGTATTGACGATATATTCGCGGCATACAGTACCACAACCACCCCCCTCCCAGGTGTCCAGGTGGTAATTATAAAATGGTCATCAACAAAAAAATTGTTGAAATTAATTTTAAATAATTAAAATGATGTCAGTGGTATATAGTCTGATATAGCACTGCTTTCAGCCAATCAGCATCTACCTAGTATAGAAACTGTATTATTTGTATATAACGTCTTTAAAAAGTATATATAACAATAAAAATCATTCCATTTGGTCTCATTAACTGGCTTAATTGGGCCATGTTCCTTCTTAAGGCAGAGGCCCACAATCTAAATAAACCAAGTCACAGTGACATAGTCATGGGAAGAACCAGGGCAGGAAGACACAATGTTCCAAAAGATTCAGCGGGTTAAAGCTGGCTCCATTAAAGTCGGACTCTGAAAATCACATTATATTCGTTTCATTACAGATCCCAAAAATAAAAAAACACATACATGATTAATGTCTGTCGGGGAAGAGTGACGCGGTGGATTTATCAGACAAGAATCTTCTCATATATCACAGGAGTCTTCAGCACCATGGACAGGGCTTTAATGGATAAGATATTTGTCAAAGACAGAGGCAGAAATATGATCATAACCCTTCTTTAAGGTAGTGGATCAGGTCAGTCTGAGCTACTCTGACAGTCTGCACCTGTCTGACATACACACATATACACAACGCTATTCATGTGAGATAAAAACACACCCACACGAAATCCTATTTTCTAGTGGTACAGCCTTCCAAGATTTTTTTGCATCACGCACACCATTACAGTTAATGTTCAAGTTTTGACTGTGCCTCTAGCTTTACAACCAGCTGTGACGCCCCATGGAACATGCCGATTGGAGAGGGACGGCATTGTCATTAAGTATCTCACAAAAGTGAGTACACCCCTCACATTTTTGTAAATATATAATTATAACTTTTCATGTGACAACACTGAAGAAATGACACTTTGCCACAATGTAAAGTAGTGAGTGCACAGCTTGTATAACGGTGTAAATTTGCTGTCCCCTCAATATAACTCACCACACAGCCATTAAGGTCCAAACCGCTGGCAACAATAGTGAGTACACCCCTAAGTGAAAATGTCTATGAGATACTGTAGTTACTCCCTATGAGATACTGTAGTTACTCCCTCAGGCGGCTAGTGTGCTTTTCAAAGCTAACTGAGGCTGTCAGGTGAGTGAGTGAGTGAGTGAGTGAGTGAGTGAGTGAGTGAGTGAGTGAGTGAGTGAGTGAGTGAGTGTGTTCTCATACACAATGACATCCTAGGTGAAAGAAAACTCTGGAAAAAAGCAGAATAGCTTGACCTAAATACCATGGAGTATGGCTTGCCAAGATCTTCAACTCTCCTGCATTTTCCCAGAGTTGTTGAGATAAGATAGGCCCGTAGATAAAACAAGTAATTTCTTGCTGACCTTTAGCCACAAATTTCATTCTAACCCTCAACCTCCTGTCCCTAAACCTAAACCTTTTGTACAGTATTTTGTCTAAACTAAGCTGAAACTATCCTATGTTCCGATGGCTCAGCGGTTAGGAAGTCAAACATGTAGTTGGAACATTGTTGGTTCAATTCCCAGCTGCGCCAAATGTCATTGTGTCCGTGGGCAAGACGCTTTACCCTAAGTTGCTCCAGCTAGTACTGTATGTCTCTCTAGATAAGAGCATCTAAATTGTCCAAACAGGTTATAATTATTCTAGTTTTCTATCCTTCATAAGTATGTAAGTTCTCAAACTCCACAGAGGTGCTACAGTCAGCTACAGACTTTGATTTAGTCTAAGGAAAGAGACCACATAAATGTACCTAGGCTAAGGATAGACACAGGGAAAACAGTGGTATAGAATGACAGGCAGCTCCCAGGTATAAAGCAGCATTGTTTCTTTCATTTTTATATCTAAAACTATAATTTCATTACATACTTGGATTAAAATGCTAAATACTTCCACATGTAGTTATTCCATCTAAACGTCACCCTCTACCTCCTCCTCCAACCTCTCACTCTCTTCGCTTACTCTGGTTCGGTCTCTCCTATAGCTGATATGCACTCAGGTGATAGCCTTTTCCCTGTAATTGTATATTCACAGCCACCTATATGAAAGACCTCAGGATTTAGTGTAAATCCTACATGAAAAGAGTCACTGAGGTGTCGCCATTTAATCCATAGAGAGAGTTTCTGATGAATCTTGAATTTTTTTTCTTTCAAACCACCTTGTACTATTCAACATTCCATCTGCAATGCTGAGATATTAAAGCATTTTCTCTGTGCATATGAATGTATTCCTGCACACAGCAAAATCCCCCAAGTTCAACACTGACATCTTTGGTTTTGTGCACAGTAAATTCCTCCAAACTCTTCAGTGTTAAATCAAGGTGGTGCTCATTTGCTGATGATTGCTGAATACTCAGTGTTAAGAATTACATTTTTTTACTGTTCAAATATGCAGTACAGTAGTTAAAATATTAGGTGATAAATGTCTACACATGGTTTGTGCAATAACAGTTCAGAAATATTTTGCTTTTTAAAGATTGTTTGGGGTTATTATTACTATTTTCTTTTAAAGACAGTAGGATGCAGAGGCTAAGGGAGACAGAAATGTAGAGGTATAGAGAGAGGATGGGCACAGACATTCCTTTTGAGGCAAGGCTCAAAACCCCATCACCAGGGGGCATGCATGGTCCAGAGTCAGGCGCTTAGACCTCTACACCAAACTCTGGCACATGAAGTTTGTTTTTCGTCATTAGTTTGCAGGCCACATGAAGCTTCACAAGTAAGACAGCAAAATTGAGGCAACTTTTACGAAATTCAGGGTTATTCGTACTTATCTTTCAAATGAGATTTCTGTCAACTCTGGTATATATTACTGCAACGTGTGTCGTCCACTTTTTATGAAAAGCACTTTTAGGGTGAAGTTTGGGAAACTAATCACATTAGTGAAAGATTTGTTTATATTGCTTTTTGATATACATACTGCTACTACTGTTTTTTTTCACCACTGAGTTGTTTTTCTGCAAATAAGTTAACAACTCAGACTCTAAAGATGATGAATGTTCACTACACAAACAATTATTTATATGGCGAGAACATCATTCTGGTCTGTTTTGGGACCAAGTAATGGTGTTTTTTTTTAAATGAACTAAACCAAATGATACAGCTCACCAAGAAGATTCCAAATGCCTATCTTTCACAACCCTATCTGGAAACAACATTATGCAGGGCTTGCAGTTGTATGTAATTCCTAATGGAATCCAGCCAGAGTTATGATACATAACAATTAGATATAGTATTATTAATCTGCAATCTGCATTCAGAATGACTGCCAGGGTTAGGAAAAATCTAAGCCATTGAAATTTGACTATTTAAAAAATGGATGCAAATGAAATGACCATGCTTAGAAAACTTGCTATTATTTACAATATTTGAGAAGCATAAGATTATATACAAATAATAAGTGTGCATGCAAAACACACACTTGAAAAACAATCCTAAAAATGTTATATTGTACCAATGTTATATTGTACATGATGGGTAATATAAGATACTGATAAGCAATGTTTTGAATAGAATGTCTGACTTTGCAAATAGTAAGACTGACTTATTTGCTGCTAACACTACTACAATGTTTGGGATATTTTATACTAGTGAGTGTTTATTTTAATGTTTAGAAAGTTTACACTGATAAATCAACACTAAGTAACTGGCTTCAAACTACCTGGTGGGGGGGAAATGTGCATGAACAATTTAGGAGAAAGGCATTACTGTTTACAGTATTTTTAGTTTTTTTTACAATTGTTGCTAATATATATTTACTGAGTATAACACACAGTGGGTATTGAGAAAATATTAATATTAAAGCAGAACTCACACCATTTTAACAGATTTCCAGATATGAAGCAAACAGAAAACCACAATATGTCAAATATATCAAATATAAAAAATAACTTTATATGAGACTTTGCCAAACAAAATTTGATCTATTTAATTTGGAATTCCATGACATAGAGTTAAGCAGTGTTGGCAGTATACATTGATGCAGTTAGAATGTTGTGGCATGGTGTGTTAAAGTGCCTGTATCTCTACAATTGCTTGTCAGTAAATGTTATAAAGGCCACCAGGTTATTGCTGGAGGTGTATGTCAACATATTCTAATAAATGGTAATGTTGTTAAAATCCTGTCAGTTCCACTTCAATTCCCAAGTCAACATATCCTAAACAACATTTGCAATTTATTGGAATAGTCAAACTCACAAGTTGTCGATCATTAACAGCCTTGTGATTAACAACATGCCTATTAGAAATAATTGTCAATGCTCATCAAAAAAAGGTTAAGTATTTTTTGCATGTCAATTCTTAAGCACCAATGATGACTACCAGTACCATCAGTGTGGTATTTTGTTAGTAGATCAAAGCAAACTCTCAACTAAAATAAGTATGTCACGCAGGTAATAAGGAAGCATACCACCTTTCTCTTTCTCCGTAACCATCTACGTCAGCTGTCAGAATTCGACCATATGGAAACAACCTGTGATGGAAGATAGTTAAGTGTTAATTCAAGTCACCTAATGTATAACATTCATGGACAGCCACTGATTGTTTCCACACTGCAGAAATGAGATGGAAATGTCATCTGGAGTGAAATTTCCATGGATTGGTAGGTCACAGGCACATTTTGAGTTGTAAAGATGTATTAAACATATGTTAACATAACAAATGTATTCTGAATTAGTGGACTGCTCGCAAAGATGTAAACACTTCAATATGCTTTATTGTGTTTAATATGTTATGAATTCATTATACAGGGGCGCTGAGATTTTCTTCTGGTCATTGATTTAGTTGGACAGATGTCATCCTATAAATTAAATAATATTTGTGAGGGTGAGGAGTTTGGACTGTTATTTTACCTGGCCAACAATGTTCATATTGCAGTTGAGAGTTTAGAAGGTCTTAGTGAAAAGGGATGAGCTTTGTTTTTACGAATTGAGTTTTCCTAATTATTTATACCAAATTCCAGTTTTTTGCCCAACCTTATATTTCTGTAGCTGAAATGTCATATTTAAAGAAATGTTTGTATGCTGTTAAAGGAAAAATGCTCGGCTCACCACTCCATTTAGCAGGTTTTCACATTTAATAACGTTTTTGAAAAAAATGTTATTTGTTTGTGTGTTTTTGGTGCTTACGTCTGTGATGGTGCTGGTATGTGAACCTTTCCCCACGCCGCCTCTCGGTCTCCGTGCTGGCTACAGAGAGTAAGCTGAAGTTGCCAATAACAGTTGCAGCAATCACTTCACCTGTTTAAGAGAAAAAATGTACATCACATTTTTAGCAAATGTGCAGTCCACAACGAATAAAGGCTCAAAAGTGTATCCGCTGATATATTTGAAAAAACGAATTACAAACCGTGACATTTGATTTCCACATTCAAATTGACATAGCCTTTATATGTCTGGAGCATAGATTATATGGTTGATTCCACAAAATCGGTGCCTTTTGTGTCCCTAATCAATAATCTTTACACACAACAAGAAGGCCTGATCTCATTACTATTAAAACAGGACCCAAGCGGAGCATATAAAGACCCTGTATATTAAAAAAACTGGAGGCCTCTTACACTGCAATGCTGCGATGCCAAAATATTAGCTAAATGCATAGCTCTTAGAATTAAGAATGTTTTATCAGATATTATTAATCCTAATCAGACAGGCTTTATGCATGGACGTTACATTGGAGACAATATAAGGCAAGTTTTAGAAACAATAAAACACTATGAACTATCAGAACTATCGGGCCTAGTTTTCATAGCTGATTTTGAAAAAGCCTTTGATAAAGTTCGATTAGACT
>JACXGM010007393.1:0-25536 GCA_016801145.1 Umbra pygmaea
CTACCGTGTCTCTCAGTGCCTGTGTGTTTGTGTGTATTGAGGGGGTCTCCTACCGTGTCTCTCAGTGCCAGCACCTCTTCCTCCAGGCCCCTGCTCTGGTCTCTAGCCTGTTCCAGCTCCAGCTCCTTCAACCTCAGCTGATCCTGGAGACACATCAGTTGCTGGGAGGAGACACACAGTTACCGTAGTTACACACACACACACACCTACTTACACACACACACATACACACACACATACATGTTTGTTTTGATATAATCGTGGGGCCCTGAAATCTAATCTTGACCTAAAAACCCATGTTCCCTATTTGCTAGTCCTACACCTAACCCTAACCTTAACCATATTCTTACCCTAACCTTAACCTCAGTAACCTAACATTAGTGTCTAACCCTAACTTTGGAAAAATGCCTAGCACTAACCCTAAAGCTAATTGGTAATGCCTAAACCTAATGATAACCCCAATTCTAACACTATGCCCAATTGTAAATTTTTCCCTAAACGGCCATCCCCACAAGGTAAACTTTGTCCCCACAAGGTCTAATTTTACTACTTTTTGTCAGGTTTATGTATGGTTGTGGGGCCGTTGCCGAAATTTCAGGGCCCCACAACCATACATAAACAAGGAAACAGTTATTTACACACACCCAAAGTCAGTTAGTCACACACAGTTGGTTGCCCAACACAAACAGTTAGTTATACAACATACATACACACAGTCAGTCAAAGCAGGAATGTTAGGTGATGAACAGCGGACACACCAGGAATGTACAGTAATGTGATAAAAAGAGAACACGCCAAGAATGTAATGTGATGAACAGAGGACAAACCAGGGTTGTAATGTGATGACCACAGAGGACACAGCACATCACTGGACCCTGAAAACTGTGTACCACAGAATGTCATGATGTGTCCCCATGTCATCCGACATAAACATATAATTCCATCACTGAGGAATGTGATTCTACGTATATGTTACGTTCATGTTAATAGAATATTAAACACCCAGGCCAAAATTGAGGTTTTAAACGTTATTCCATAAATGTTGTAGCTTCTGAAATCCTTGTGTGTTAGTGTGTGTGTGTGCGTGCGTGTGTGTGTGTGTGTGTGTCTACATACCTGCTGCATGTTGTGCATGCTTTGCTGCAGCAGGTGTGTTTGTGTGTCGAGGGATTGTTCCGGGTCATCGTGGCGACAGGCCTTTCCCTGCTCTTTTCTTAGGAGCTCCACTTCGTTCCTGTAGGCGTCAAGCTGCCAGCGCATAGATATGTTTTCCTCCCTTAGAGATGCCCCAGACTGACCACACACACCTGGAGGATGGCACGCGCACGCAAACACACACACACACACACTGCAGTCAACCGGCTACCCTCTCTCTGTACTTCTGAGGCAATGGAAGTGGAGGTATCAATTTATGCCTCTTCTCCTGACATTTTCTGAGGGCACATCAAAGCAGATGTTCGGAGCTGCTGGGTAAAGTATTTCCGTTATCAACATTCTCTTTCTGCAGGCATTACAACAGGCTGCCACTTTGGAACAGAGCAGTAATGGCTTGTGAAGTGTTCTGAGGAGGTCAGTACTACTACAACCCATCTAAACATCCCATCACAGTGGCTTCTTCCTTCTGACTGGCCATGTTTAGGGTTCTGGGGCTGTGGTCAGGAGAAACCCCCCACCGCTGGCAAAATACAACATCTTATATTGATATATAGTGTAGTGTTTTGGTGATTTGTGATTTGCCTGCAGGTACAAGGGCCTAGGCCTAAAGGATAAGGGATAGGGTCTGAAAAACTGGAGATTTTATAAAGGAGACCTATATAAGAGGCATATAGCAAAAGGGGATACGGCCTGGGGGATGGGGATACGGCCTGGGGGATATAGCCTCTGGGCGAGTAAAGGATAGGGTGTACGTGTGTACCGTTGTCCTCCGTGCGTGTCTTCTTACAGGGGCTTTCATCCAAGTCCTCGTCAGACATCTCCATCTCCTCCTCCCGGCGAATCCCCATGATCTCCTCACTGTGGGCATTGCGCAGCTCCTGTCACATCACAAGATCAGAGCATGTCTCAATGCTGCGCAGCCACCAGACGCCTGCCGAAAACTGGTTTCGACCAGACAGCCCAGTTAAGGATGCTAATGTGGAGTCTGTGGGGGAAAAGACCCAGGGGGCCCCCAGACACAGATCCAAGAAGACTTTTGGTTAGGAGGTACAGGGTACAATCAAGTAATTCTAGATCTGTGCCTACCGGCATGTTTTCAAGGCTTCCTTTCTTCAAATGCTATAGACAATAGCATGGAAATGTGAAGCAGTGATTACCAATACCGTCTCATGTGTAAAGCCGTGTCTAACACCACCAGTGTGAAATCCCTCCTCAGATGAAGTAAAATGCTTAGTGATGACTCAGATATGGAGAGAGGGAGAAGTTCTGAGGAAAAAGGAGAGAGGGAGGAGTTCTGAGGATAAAGGAGAGAGGGAGGAGTTGAGGAAAAAGGAGAGAGGGGGAGAGAGCGAAAGTGTCAACGTAAAAACACGTTATGTGACTGAGATCACAGCGTTAGTTGTTGTTCTAACCCAGCCAGAGCCTCGTTCTCAGAAGCTGCCATAGGGCATGAATATGGAGGAGGGATCCAGTGAGGTTAAGAGCCTCATCTCATCTTGATCCTCCTGACTCATGAACGATTCCCAATCCAACTGTCATTTCTTACTCCTGTTATGGAGGATGTACCTCCTGTCATCAGTAGTGAGTTAATTCACTGCTATTTGTCATTCAGTCAACCTGTGACGGCCGCAACGTTTTCTTACTCGAACATTTACCAAGCTAAAGGATTTCACAATGGTGGCATTGATTCCGTCGATACCGTGTGCTGTTACGGTGTCACCTCTCCCAATTGCTTACCTCTGGATGCTCTGATTACACAGGGTTAGGATGCCTTTCTGACTGACTGGACTCAGAGAAAATGAACCTAGAGAGTATACAGTCTGAATGGCTGTACTTAGTCAACATCTGTCCTGATAACACAGACAGGTACTCTTATATACCTGGCAATTACCTGCATAGAACTTTAAGCAAATATGTTTCCAGCCTGTAGTGAATATTTAGACATGCTGACTCGTACAACTCCTAATTTCTCATTGATCTGCTTTTAACCCTGTAAGCCCCTGTTTTCATAGCACCAGCACACATTTTCCAGGTAGTGTCAGATGTCTCGTTGCATCTTTGACATACAGTGTGAAAGTATTTGACCCTCTTGAACTTTTCAACCTTTTGCCACATTTCAGGCTTCAAACATAAAGATATGAAACTGTAATTGTTTGTGAAGAATCAACAACAAGTGGAACACAATCATGAAGTGGAACAAAATTTATTGGATATTTCAAACTTTTTTAACAAATAAAAAACTGAAAAACTGGGCGTGCAGTTAATACTATGTAGCACCACCTTTTGCTGCGATTACAGCTGTAAGTCGCTTGGGGTATGTCTCTATCAGTTTTGCACATCGAGAGGCTGAAATTTTTGCCCATTCCTCCTGAGGTTGGATGGAGAGCGTTTGTGAACAGCAGTTTTCAGTTCTTTCCACAGATTCTCGATTGGATTCAGGTCTGGACTTTGACTTGGCCATTCTAACACCTGGATATGTTTATTTGTGAACGATTCCATTATAGATTTTTCTTTATGTTTTGGATCATTGTCTTGTTGGAAGACAAATCTCCGTCCCTATCTCAGGTCTTTTGCAGTCTCCATCATTTCTTCCAGAATGGTCCTGTATTTGGCTCCATCTATCTTCCCATCAATTTTAGCCATCTTCCCTGTCCCTGCTGAAGAGAAGCAGGCCCAAACCATGATGCTGCCACCACCATGTTTGACAGTGGGGATGGTGTGTTCAGGGTGATGAGCTGTGTTGCTTTTATGCCAAACAAAACATTTTGCATTGTTGCCAAAAAGTTCGATTTTGGTTTCATCTGACCAGAGCACCTTCTTCCACATGTTCGGTTTTTCTCCCAGGTGGCTTGTGGCAAACTTTAAATGACACTTTTTATGGATATCTTTCGGAAATGGCTTTCTTCTTTCCACTCTTCCATAAAGGCCAGATTTGTGCAGTATACAACTGATTGTTGTCCTATGGACAGACTCGCCCATCTCAGCTGTAGATCTCTGAAGTTCATCCAGAGTGATCATGGGCCTCTTGGCTGCATCTCTGATCAGTCTTCTGCTTGTATCATCTGAAAGTTTAGAGGGACGGCCGGGTCTTGGTAGATTTGCAGTGGTCTGATACTCCTTCCATTTCAATATTATCACTTGCACAGTGCTCCTTGGGATGTTTAAAGCTTGGGAAATCTTTCTGTATCCAAATCCGGCTTTAAACTTCTCTACAACAGTATCTCGAACCTGCCTGGTGTGTTCCTTGTTCTTCATGATGCTCTCTGTGCTTTCAACGAACCTCTGAGACTATCACAGAGCAGGTGCATTTATACAGAGACTTGATTACACACAGGTGGATTCTATTTATCATCATTAGTCATTTAGGTCAACATTGGATCATTCAGAGATCTTCACTGAACTTCTGGAGAGAGTTTGCTGCACTGAAAGTAAAGGGGCTGAATAATTTTGCTCGCCCAATTGGTCCATTTTTTATTTGTTAAAAAAGTTTGAAATATCCAATAAATTTTGTTCCACTTCATGATTGTGTCCCACTTGTTGTTGCTTATATACAGTTTTATATCTTTATGTTTGAAGCCTGAAATGTGGCAAATGGTCAAAATGTTCAAGGGGGCCAAATACTTTCGCAAGGCACTGTATCTGTGTGTTTTTGTGATTGTGTGTCATCAATGTGAGGAAAAATAATATAATTGTACTGTACGAGTGAAACACACAGCATTAGTAGATCGTAACACCATGCCACAAGCTAGTGTATTATATTACTTTTCTGGGTTGGGCTTAGTTCACAACTTATGGGAGGTTCCTCATTATGACCCTAATGACCAGGTAAAATAATTTCTGTCATTTTAGAATGTTTCCCATTTTTCCAATTGAAGGTAAAACACTGTAAACGTTTACAATGGATTTCCCATCAAATTACAACCTTTTTTTACAGTGTAGTCATGTTTTAGTTTTTCATAGATCACTGGTAAGTTATGAACATTGTTTACCTGGTCAATAGGGTCCTACTGAGGAACTTCCCAAAAGTTGTGAAAAGTAATCTATTACACTAACTTGTACTAACTGGTACTAACAAGCCAGCTGTCCGTCTGTGTTTCTGTCAGTTTATCTGTCTGTATGTATAAATGTCTATCTTTGTATCGTCCTGTGTGTGCGTTTGTGCGTGTGTGTGTATTTGTCTGCTTATGTGTTTGAGTCTGTGTGTACGTACAGCTCAGTAAAAACTCAAGAGACCACTTAAAAACATTTTTCTCTGGATTTACTCTTGACATGTACCGTATGTGTTTGTGTAAAATATTTTTTTTTATAAACTACTGACAATATCAAATTCTAAATAACAATATTGTAATTCAGAGCATTTATTTGCAGAAAATGACAACTTGTCAGAATAACAAAAAATATGCAGTGTTGTTAAACCTTGAAAAAAGAGGTTTTCAATGGCGTTGATTAAAGACATATTTGCAGTGTGTGGTCTCTTATTTTATTCTAGAGTTGTATATACAGTATGTCTGTGTGTATATCTAAACAGTAAAAATGTTGTTGTTAAATCAACACCCCAAGTGTTAAATTAACTGGACCTTTATAAACACTGAGAGTGTTAATTTAACACTGGACCTATATAAACACTGAGAGTTTTAATTTAACACTGATATAGGTCCACTGGACCTATAACACTGAGAGTGTTAATTTAACACTGAGAGTGTTAATTTAACACTGAGAGTGTTAATTTAACACTGACGTTTTTGCTGTGTATGTCTATATATCAGTTTGGACAGAGTGGTCTGTAACAACTGCAAAATGATAGGCTAGTGTCAGCCTGTTTGTCTGTCAAGTAGTCCTGGTGAGTCCCAAAATAAAAAAGTAAAAAGAGGGTACCAACCTCACACTGCTTCTTCCAAATGTCAATGTTCTTGCGCTGCGCTTTAGAGAAATGGTCCCAAGCCTTCTGCCTGCAGGCAGCGGTGAACACGGCGGTGATCTGTTCGACTTGGGGTGAACAGGGGAGTCAAGACAAGACAAGGCTTTATGTAGCGCTTAGATTCTACTGGAACACCCAGGCACAACACGACACAGAGGAGACACTGAGGATTTGAGCCCAGCCTGGTTTAGTGGACAAAACCATCTGTACCACAACAGCATCTGTCGTTGTCAGATGAAAAGCTGCTATCTCCGGTACAGAACTTCTTCCGCATATTTGTGAAATTGAATGTCAGGTACATTTCGATAAAGGCAACTGTAAAATTTAAACAGTCAACAATGCAGTGCAAAGTTTTCATCTGACAGCGACCGTATTTAGAAAAATGTAATATGTGTTTGATTTACGCTGTATTGTGTGCTTTTGTAGGCTGTCTGTGTGTTTGGTTGGGTTATTATACAGGGGGCAAGTCTCCTCATGCCCCTGTTTATCTAAAGCGAGAGTCTTTTTGGCACATTCAATGATAGCATAGGAAGTTAAAGTGGCTGGTTGTTAGGTCTCATAGGCTACATACCTGGTGTCCCCTCCACAGTGCCGGCCAGTACTTACATCTCATAACTGCTGATTCATTTCCTGGACTGGAAAAGTCAATATTCTACAATGAATGGCCAGCTATGTGGCTTTAAGAACCTTATCTTTACAATATTTTTAGGCGCTGACGATGTCAAATTATTCAGTTATTAAATGTCATAATTAATAGCCCATGTGATTTAATGTCAAATGAGTCATCAATATTCTGCTAAATGATTCAGTGAGTTAATTTTTCTTTCCACCTGTAGAAGAATGTTGCCTTAAAAGCTTTGATTATGAGCTACTCATCTTCAATAAACAGGTTTCAAATGTGTCATTATTACTGGAGGACACGGGCACTGTTACCCAGCCTACATTAAAACTGAATCCGCTCATTTGAAGCGATGTCTCTCTGGTAATTTCCACCACATCTCTGGACTTTCTTTCATGGATTTTCATATTAAAGCAAATCCAGAAGAATACGTGGCTCATCTTAAGGACTAGCCATTGAATCTCATTACCAACACTTAAAAGACATTACTAAACGTGTCATTATGCCTCAAGCAGCAGAATGATGTACCTTATATTGACGGCCTAGATAACTGAGGGTAATAGATGCCAATATAAACTGAATATAAACCCAGACAGAGGCTGCTAGAGTGGGATACGGTGCTGTAAAGTTGTCCTACCTGGGAGACAGGTAAATCCCCTTTTCCTCTCCTGCAGATAGCTCCAGATGCACAGACACACAGACAGACGCCTCCCCAAGACACTGAACTCCACTTACCATGTCAGAGACCACCCTTCCCGACCTGTGACCACCGTCAGTCTCCCCTGTGAACATCACGTAGAGACAGTCTGTGTGTGCACTGGGGTTAGATGCTTACACTGATTCAGAATGGCCAGCAGGGCGTTTTTAAACTTCTCCTTGGCTAACTCCATCTCCTCCTCGTGCTGTGCCTTCTCACTCATCAGCCTCCGAACGTGGCTATTGGCCGACTGGATCATGGAGTAGAAGTGGTTGGCCGAACGCCGGTTGACCTCGCCGCGGTCAATCCACGTGAACAGGATCGCAGTCGCCTCGCTAAACTGATGGTCGTCTGGTGAGGAAGAACGTAGAGGTGAGAGCCTGAAACTGTGAAGCGGAGAGCTTACAGAAATGCAGTTGGGGACTCGTTTAAACAATCGTATCTGCATGTCCAATGAAGAAAAGTTATTTCCATCTATTCTCCATGCGTCAGTGCACAGGGGAGAAACAGCTTGAGGAACCATTAGACCTGTAAATTCTGAATGACTGTTGAAACAGCCACATTGACGGTCGTGAACACAATAACTTATGAGCATAAAGTTGTTGTTGAGCGAGTGTATCCGATTTAACTCTCTGTGTCTCGGTGGGCTTTTGTCAAGTGTATTCTTCACATTTGAATAATAACTGAAAAGTGCCACAGAGCCGCGTCCGATCGTGCAGTGCCGAGTGAATTATAAAAGGTTTAATGAGCTCAATAGAGCTCAAACGGTGGTATCACCTGAGAGAACACACTCACTTGGCTGAAAACACTTTAAACCACAAAGATCTGACCCCATTCAGCCACGGCAGCAAGCGTACACACTTCATATTACTGGGCGACCACTTGAAGCTATTAGGTCCAGCAGAGCACAGAGAACAATTGAGGTCTATTTCCAGAGCCTTTTCAATAAATAATCAAATCAAATATCTTTAGGTGTGTGACCATGTGTAATATTCATGTAAAATACTAAACATCTTTGGACAGTAACAACTGGGATTGAAGTGGAGGTCTCTCTTGGTGTAAATTGTGTGCATGTTTACCTACTGCATGTATCACTTTCCCTGTGACTCAAACCACACACACTTTGGAGTGCAGACGGCCGACCAATCAGTGAGTCCCTCCTGAAGACTCCATGAGAAAGCCCCCCCCCCACACTATGGAAGGAAGCAGCGGCGGCTGTATTTCAGTTTGAGGGAGAGACGGAATAATGCTCAGTAATGTGGTAATGAAGATGATTAAGGTATTTACCCGCCTGAGAATGTAGAAGCATTAACCAGAGGCTGTTTAAATGAATATGATTATGGAGAAGCCAAACCCTCTCAAACATAGCACTTAAAACTGAAAGAGAAAATGGAGGGAGGAGCATCACAGGGAGAGTGAGAAAGAGGGAGATGGGAGGAAGTAGAGAGAAGAATGTTTGCAGGGAAGAAATGAAGCCATAGTGATGGGACCGAGGTCACACAACGCCCTGTTTCCCACCAGCACAAGAAGAGGAAATCTAGGAAGTGTGAACTCCAGGAAGTGTGATGAGGGGAGTGGTGGTGACGGCTTAGAACACAGCGTGACGTCCCCCAGCTGCGACCCATCACATTATCATACGCTCCGTTTAAAACCCACAGAGGAAAAGAATCTGTCTCATGTCTATTTCATCAACGTGTCTCATCCAATAGTTCACGTCTGATTGTCTGTTTGTACTGTGGTGTGGAGAGAAGACAGGGAGGAATGCAGGGGGGGTGATTTTGATGAAGCATTGTGAAACATTTAGTCTCTAGGGAGAAGAGCGGTAGACAGCAAGAGCTGACCTCTGTCCTCTAGAGAGAACAGTTAGACGTAACTGCTTGCATTACTTTTATTGTTGCACCCCAAATCTGCATAGCTCATGTATCACGACACATCCATTTTATGACGAAAAACAACACTACAATGTTGCGAGAGCTTCGACCAGGGGTGTCAAACCGTTTGCACAGAGGGCATAGAGTAATATTATTGTTTGGTCTTTCCTTTTAATTAGAGCCCAATTAAGACCTAGATTGCCAGGTGAAGGGAGATTCTAACCAATTAGTGCGCTACTCCATCAGCCTTGTACAAGATAAAAGTGAAAAACCTGCAGACACTAGGCCAGGGATACTCCAATCTTACCCTACGTGGGCCGGAGCCTGCTGGTTTTATGTTCTACCTATTCATTAATTGCACCCACCTGGTGTCCCAAGTCTAGAAAAAGATGCTAGATTAGAGGGTTGTAATGAAAAAATGTGGACCTGGATTTGAGCACAAGATTTGAGTATAAGGTCACTAGGCCCTATTTGGAACCAGTTTGACACCCATGTAGACCTCATTTGAGCATAAACAGACTTCAACTCCACCATAGAACATCTGGTAGTAGGGGGCTGCATTAGTTTATTTAGATTTTTGTATACTTGTTTGTCAAACTTAATAACATTTTAAAAATGACAACGCACACACACCGTCTTTATAGGCCCACGTACAGTACCTTTAAGCTTCTCTGCCAGCTGTGCCGCTTCGTGTTCTGAGAAGTGCATGATGGGGGGCGGCGAGGGTGGTCGGAGGAACTCTTCGTGGATCTTTCGCCTGTGTCGTTCTTCCCTCGCTAGGAGGCGCTGTTTACATTCCCATTCGTACAGGTCATCTCTGGCCTGAGCAAAGTCCACATGCATCCTGCCAGAGTCCTTCTTGTCAGTACTGGAGCCAATACGCATCCGGTAACCTGGTGAGACAGGTAGGACCCAGATATAAAAATGAATAAATGCCTAACATCTGTGTCCCACATAAAACAAAATACGACAAAAAAATCCAAAAGGAGAAAATAATCATAATGCTCAATTATTTCTATGAATATTTATTCAAATCCATACATAATCACAGGTCCATCTAGCAGAGCTACCGTCTATTTGAGATCTTGTCTTTGCGTAACCACTTTAATGGGTCAAGCTTCAGAACACAAGGTTGTTCTTCTAAAATTAAATACTTTAGATCATTCTGCATATAATGATAACTGATGATGTGTGAAAAAAAAATCTGCATATATTGGTGTAATGCAGTAAACACAGTTTACAAACCTGTTTACCAATAGACATTTTACAGTATAATATAGTTGGTAGAGATGACCGGACATGTTACAGTATATATTATGGTTGGTACTGACGACCGAAAATGTTACAGTGTAATATATTTAGTACTGATGACGGGACATGTTACAGTATAATATAGTTGGTACTGACGACCGGACATGTTACAGTATAATATGGTTGGTACTGACGACCGAACATGTTACAGTGTAATATATTTAGTTCTGATGACCAGACATGTTAAAGTATAATATAGTTGGTACTGATGACTGGACATGTTACAGTGTAATATATTTAGTACTGACGACCGAAAATGTCACAGTGTAAAATATTTAGTTCTGATGACCAGACATGTTACAGTATAATATACTTGGTACTGACGACCAGACATGTTACAGTATAATATGGTTGGTACTGACGACCGAACATGTAACAGTGTAATATATTTAGTACTGATGACCAGACATGTTACAGTATAATATAATTGGTACTGACGACCGGACATGTTACAGTGTAATACAGTTGGTACTGACGACCAGATATGTAACAGTATAATATGGTTGGTACTGACGACCGGACATATTACAGTGTAATATAGTTGGTACTGACCAGACAGGTAGAGGGCTTTGTCCACCATGAACTCTTCACTGAAGCGGATGTGACAGAAGTTCTTCTTGCTTTTCCTGATGGCGATGATCTCACCACACTGGTCAAACACCTCCCTGACGATCTCTTCGCTGGCGTTCTCTGGCAGACCCCCGACAAACACAGTCTTACAGCCCGGAGGGCGCTCCCGCGTCGACGGAGGAGGCAGGTCTGGAAAAACAGAAAACACACCTTCAAATCGTAGCCGATGGCTGTTTTTGTGTCTGTATATACGTCAGTCAGTTGAATAATGTTTTTAGAGTCATTAATATTGATAGGAGAGCCTGAAGGTGTGTATGTCTTACTGGGGTTTTGGGGGAACAGAGTGCAGCTCTGGCAGTGGATGATCTCCTTGATGACCGGTAGCTCAGGGGGTCCTGGGGGTGGAGGGGGAACCAAGCTGATCCCTGCCATCATGGGGTTGATGGGAGCCAGGAGACCCATCCCGGGGTCAAAGCCCTGGAGGCAGATAGATTCTGGAAGACACAGTTTAGCTTTTGTCAACTTGAAAGTAGAGAAACCTTAATCAATTAATCTCAATAGCCTTTACAAACGTAGATAACTGTGGCACCACTAGCTAAAAACCTGTGAGCTCACATACATCAAACTGTCACCGTGCCTGATTAAGGCTGTGCCCCCCCAAGCATGCACTCTGCCCCGCACGCACTGTCACCCAATTGACCCAATTGAAAATGAATGGGAGGCGAAATATCAGAATCCAAATTTCATCTCTAAAATGGCTGAACACAGCCCCCTGAGAGTGTATATGCACAATGAAATGCTTTCCCTGGCAATTAGATGAAGCAGCAATTTTATCGTCAAATATTTACTTTTTTGCTCTGCAGCACCCCCTATTCAAATTACCTTTTGTATCAGTGAAACTGTGTGATGAATAATCTAAAATAATATAGTAATCTAAATTCAAAATTAGATTCTCCTGTAATATGTCCAGATGAGACTAGAAGGACAGACAATACATCCACAGACATGTCCCCAAGCTACTTGTCTACTGGTTCTAGAAGAGACGACGAACAGTTGACAATTGGCAATAGGACTGTCAAACCAAACAGCCATTGCAGTTAGGACATAGACACAAATATAAATAGAAATCTTGTAGAATCCCATATCTGTAAAATAATCAATCAAGTCCTCACTGCAGACTTTAGTTTGTCAGCAGTAAGAGTAGACTCAACGACCATGTGGATGTCTGCGACTGAGATTGATTGTATGTGATGCAGGCTAGAATATTTTTGTGAAGTCCCTATGCAGGGGCGTCGGACTGGGGGTAAACCAATACTGATTACCAGGGCCCAAGGGGAGAGAGGGCCCTTGAAAAATCTGGAATATATTTTATATATATAAAAGGGGGGCCCATCAGGACTGCCTATGCATAGGGCCCAGGATCTTGTGCTACACCCCTGTCCCTATGCTATAGTCTGGCCAAGCCTGGAAGAGGAAGTATCTAGACCTGTGAAAGTTGCAGTGTTGTTTTTTTACAGAAAATATATTTAAAAGGAGCTGAAATCCTTAGCCTGGGGAGAGAAAAGAGAAAACAAATAGAGAAATACATGTAAAATTATTTCCCATAAATCTCTGCAGTCACAATCATGAACAATCTGAGATTGTGTGGCTCTGTGGAAATCTCGTTCAAGTTTTTTCTGTGATGATCATAACAGGTAAATTATATGTCTCCTTGTTCCTCATTTATCATCCACTAATGGCATTTTCTTCTTCTGCATTTATTCTGCACTTTTCTTGTTTCCTCTGAGTGAAAAATAAGTTGAGGCTGGCCCCGGTCGCAGTCTGCCAGATGGAAACATTTTTTCGTATTTGTCATCCATTTATTTCTCTTTCCTTTCCCTCCCTCACTTCCCCCACTCGGCAGAATTATGAGGTGTGCTGGGCTCTGGATCTCCCCTCAGGAAACAGCTGCCCTTAATTACCACCAAGGTGAGATGCCATCCATCACACTCTGTAATGCCCAAAAGGTTTCTCCTATCCTCTCGCTCTCTTCTCTTTACCTACTTCTAGTCTGTACTGCCCCTAAGTCTTCTAGTCTGTACTGTCCCTAAGTCTTCTAGTCTGTACTGTCCCTAAGTCTTCTAGTCTGTACTTTCCCTAAGTCTTCTTGTCTGTACTGTCCCTAAGTCTTCTTGTCTGTACTGTCCCTAAGTCTTCTAGTCTGTACTGTCCCTAAGTCTTATAGTCTGTACTGTCCCTAAGTCTTCTAGTCTGTACTGTTCCTAAGTCTTCTAGTTTGTACTCGTTTCTAGTCTTCTAGTCTGTACTGTCCTTAAGTCTTCTAGTTTGTACTGTCCCTAAGTCTTCTAGTTTGTACTGTCCCAAAGTCTTCTAGTTTGTATTGTCCCTGAGTCTTCTAGTTGTACTGTCCCTAAGTCTTATAGTCTGTACTGTCCCTAAGTCTTCTAGTTTGTACTCGTTTCTAGTCTTCTAGTCTGTACTGTCCTTAAGTCTTCTAGTTTGTACTGTCCCTAAGTCTTCTAGTTTGTACTGTCCCTAAGTCTTCTAGTTTGTATTGTCCCTGAGTCTTCTAGTTTGTACTGTCCCTAAGTCTTCTTGTTTTTACTGTCCCTAAGTCTTCTAGTTTGTATTAATTTCTAGTTGTCTAGTCTGTACTGTCCCTAAGTCTTCTAGTTTGTACTCGTTTCTAGTCTTCTTGTCTGTACTGTCCTCCAGTTTTCTAGTCTGTACTGTTTCATAGTCTTGTAGTCTGCACTGTCCCTCAGTCTTCTAGTCTGTACTGGTTCCTAGTCTTCTAGTCTGTACTGTCCTCCAGTCGTCTTGTCTATACTCTCCCCCAGTTTTCTAGTCTGTACTGTCCCTCAGTCTTCTAGTCTGTACTGTAATCCAGTCTTCTAGTATGTACTGTCCCCCAGTCTTCTAGTGTGTACTGGCTCCTAGTCTTCTAGTCCGTACTGTCCCCCAGTCTTCTAGTGTGTACTGGCTCCTAGTCTTCTAGTCCGTACTGTCCTCCAGTCTTCTAGTCTGTACTGGCTCCTTCGAGTCTATACTGCCTCAGAGTCTTTTCGTCTCATTCCTGATCTCTCAGTCATTCATTCTCTTGGACCTAGGGTCTTTTCTTCAGGAGGACAGCAGTCAGAATCTGTCTTCTTGGCTCACAGGAGAAGACCAAGTCCGGAAAGCTCAGCTTTCTCATCAGGCGGAGGAGGGCTGTACTGTACTGACCCAAAATAACCTTCTTCAGTCATCTTTTTTGAAGTAATTCCATATCATAGCAGGTTCAGTTTATTAAATCAAACAAATCAACTAGTCACATTCGGCCTTGACATTGCAGCAACATGCATATCCTTCTACAATATAGTGACCTTTTTCACTGGTACTATGGCCCTGAATAACAAAGGTTTATATTAATGCATACTGTCTCCATACAACTCTCAGCTAAATCTATGTATTCAGTATTACATGGCTTACACAAACACACCCTCCAAATCTCTCAACGTGCTCATTTAATGAACTTCACAACACAGCTCTGACAATGACAATTCAGAGCACAGGAAGGTAGTTAGATATTTATAGGGTTTATACAGAGCCAAGCTCGTCTAATCCTTTGGAAATAAATGCTACGAAACTAGTTGAAATTAAGTCAAACTGAAACTCTACAGCACCTGTAAATTTGGAGGAGCTTAGTATTTTTTATATCCATGTATCCATAACAGAAAATAATATACTAACAGTGACATACAAAGGGCTACATCCATTGTAATCCCACCAGCAACAGACTGTAATGTTACTTACACATTTATGGTAACTAAATATTTCCATACACTACAATTGTCCTTGAGTGGTTAATTTCGTTATACTGTAAACCGTACCAACATTAATAAGATCAAAATAGATGTTGGTGACATTTTAAAGCATAGTGTTCTTCCAGATGCTATTATAATTGTCTTATTGTTCTGAAGAACTGGAAGTTGCGTGTGTGTTGTTTTTATTTTTTATCCAGGTTTCATCCAATTATTTATTCATCCAAGTGGGCGTTTTGGGAACAGTTTCTCGAACAGTTTCTCATTTGAAAAGGTGACCTGGCCAAGATAAAAGCACAACGGTGCAAGATGACAAAAAGTTACACATGAATTCCACAAGGGAGTAAAAAAATACAGGGTGCAGATCTTCAGAGTAAAGATATAAGAATATGTACAGTTAGTGTAACAGAAGGCTGCATTAGACAGGTAAATTAATTGGTATGTAGTGGCAAGGCAAGTGGCAAGGCAAAAACAATGGAATATTTAACACTTAAGCATAACTGTGCAAATGGATATTGTGCAAATAACAAACAACAAATAGCATACTGTGCAGATTGCAGTGATCAGACAGGAGCCCTGATACTCATGATTTAAAAGAGGGAGTGTTCATGAGTTTTAGAGATTTTTGGAGTTTGTTCCAGTGGTTTGCTGCCGCAAACTAGAAGGAGTTTCGGCCAAAGGCGGTATGGGCTTTTGGGGTGACTAGGGAGATGTACCTGCTTGAGCACACTTTATGGTTGGTTAAGGAAATGGTTAGAAGAGAGTTTAGGTACAGAGGGGTTTTGTATAAAACTGATTTGTAGATGAGGTGATACCAGTGGGTCAGGCGTCAAGTGTGTAGTGAGTACCAGCCCACTAGTGCATTTAGGTCACAGTGGTGGGTGTTAAATGGGGCATTGGTGACAAACTGGATGGCACTGTGATAGGTATCCACATATTCTAGTTTATACCCCTCCAAGGCGGAGATGCTAGTCAGGCTGGTGGGTATGGGTAGTGTGTGTGTGTACAGTATGTGTCGGTGTTCCCAAACATGCCCAATTTATATATAATAACAATGTTATTGGTCTGGAATAATCTGGTAGTTATCAAAGGCTTTAGTTTGACTGGGTCCTCTTCAAAGTACCCCTGTGTTCATATGTGTTGCTGTACACGGGTACATGTGCAAGTGTGCAGGCCTCTATGCATATGTGCACGTGTGGGTGCAAGTGTGGGTGCATGTGTGTAGATGCAGTTTTTCCTCAGTGAATACCTATTGAGGTAAGTCTCCTACCAAGAAACTCAGCTAATCATCCTGAAACTCAGTCATGACTGATTTCCCAGGCTGCTCAAGACTCAAAATCTACAATTCAAATTCAGAGACTTCATCCCTACTTATAACAATCCCATAAATATGCATGATTAAAAATCTGCTCATGCATTTTAATCAGCAGGATTTGTATATATCGTCATTGGCAACACTGTCATAATTGTAATTACAACAGGATGCACACACAAAAACACACACACACATACACACACACATACACACACACATATACACACAGATAAAAGACACCCAACCCCCCCACACACGCCAATCATCAGCAGAGAGACAGCTATGAAGTCAGAACAGTGGATGACGACCTGTCCACTGACACGTGAACATGTTGGGATTATCACTTCTGATTTTCAGAAAACAATTATGGTATTGTGGAATTTGCAATAAACAAAATGTACAAGTTCTTTCTTGATCCGCCAGGAAAATATGTGCAGCTGATTTTGAGTTGAAACGTACACGCAGAAGGTGAACTCATAATAAAGGAAACAACAGCCTGAAACATGTTAATGCGAAAGGGACATTTATGTACAGCTAAGATCAGCTCGTCCCTCTGGCAGTAGAGAATGTAGGTTCAAAGGAAGACCAGAGGAGCAGACATTGTGTCTACTGTGTAGCGAAATCGAAAGTGAAGTCCATTATGTGTTTTATTGGCTTCTGTACAATGAGTTGAAACATGTTCTGTTGGGTGAAATGGTTGGTGCTCACCCTGAAGTGTTCTGGCTGAACAAAGGCTAGAGTCCCCCACCCCTGAATCCCCCCAGCAAAAAGAGAGCTTTTGACATTGCACCATTTATTTTTTATGCCTGGGGGAGACGGAGAAGTGTTTCAATCATACACATAGACGGACTCACAGGGCTGACGTCTTCCGTGTATAAAAGGTGAGTGTTGTATTAAGAGGAGACAAAGGGGATGTTTTTAAACCTGGACAATGCCTCAGACGAAGCCCACAGCAGCTCTCAGGGAAGCAGGAGACGAGATCACAGTTGAATAAGAACAGCAAAGGCCTTGTGTGACATACTTTAGCAGAGCCTGTTGCAGAATTTTCACCTCCACCTTGATGTATAGTACTGGAGCTTCGCTACGTTCATTTTATCGTTGACTTGCCAGAGCTGTATAATGTCACCACAGAAATACTATTTGTCTCATGGAGGTAACCGTCTTTGTTTATGTGCTCTCCAACATGGTGACATCAGAGGGCAAGTGGGATTTACATGAGAGAGAGGGTGAGGAGGATGAGGCCTGCCAACGCCCCTACCTGAGACCAGCTGCTGCCCAGTGAGGCCCATGGGTACGATGCCCAGATTGTTCATGGCCGTGGCCCAGGCTCCGTGCTCATGGACACTGAGGTGCTGCTCGGCACCCACACCGCCCACGCCCCCAACGCCATCTGCTGGAGGACAGACAGCAACGTGAGCAGCAGAAAGGACAGATAGACCGGCTAAGGGAGGTGGGGTGTTAGTGCTACAGGACGTACTGCTGGCCATAGCAGGTCCTGTGTGATCCACGTTCTGTCTCTACCTCCCAGAGCTCTCATCAGAACCGCAGCTCCCCAGGCGGAACACTGGACCGATCAGGGAAGAATCTTCCCGGGTAGAGCCTGGATACCTCCACTCAGATGGAAAACCTAGGGAAGAAACATGGAGAGGATCAGAAAAGAAGCGTAGATCACAGTTTTTCAAAGCAACAGTGAAGATATACTAGCTTTATATAATGCAATCAGTTTGTTTTTGTTAAAACACCCAGACTTTGCAGTGCTTATTACATTTACATTATAGAGTGCATCCGGAAAGTATTCACACTGCTTCACTTTTTCTACATTTTGTTATGTTCCACCCTTATTCTGAAATGGATGAAAATCATTATTTCCCTATAAATTCTACAAACAATACCCCATAATGACAATGTGAAAGAAGCGTGTTTGAAATGTTAGCAAATTTATTCAAAATAAAAAACAAAAAAGCACATGTACATAAGTATTCACAACTTCTGCTCATTACTTTGTTGAAGCACCTTTGGCAGCAATTACAGCCTCAAGTCTTTTTGAGTATTATGCTACAAGCTTGGCACACCTATTTTTGGTCAGTTTCTCCCTTTCTTCTTTGCAGAACCTCTCAAGATCCATTCAGTTGGATGGGGAGCATCGGTGCACAGCCATTCCTCCAAACATGACGCTTGCCATTCAGGTCATAGCGTTCAATCTTTGTTTCATCAGACCAGAGAATTTCATTCTCATGGCCTGGGAGTCCTTCGGGTGTCTTTTGGCAAACTCCAGCCAGGCTCTCATCTGTCTTTTACTGAGGAGTGGCTTCCGTCTGGCCACTGTACCATACAAGCCTGATTGGTGGAGTGCTGCAGAGATAGTTCTTCTGAAAGTTTCTCCTCTCTTCACAGAGAAATGCTGGAGCTCTGACAGAATGATCATCGGGTTCTTGGTCACCTTCCTGACTAAGGCCCTTCTTCCCTGATCGCTCAGTTTGGCCGGGCGGCCAGCTCTAGGAAGAGTCCTGGTGGTTCCAAACTTCTTCCATTTACAGATGATGGAGGCCACTGTGCTCATTGGGACCTTCAATGATGCAGATATTTTTCTGTACCCTTCTCCAGATTTGTGCCTTGATACCAAAAGTCTCAGAGGTCTACAGACAATTCCTTGGACTTCATGGCTTGGTTTGTGCTCTGGCATGCACTGTTAAATGTGAGACCTTATATAGACGGGTGTGTGCCTTTCCAAAACATGTCCAATCAACTGAATTTACCACAGGTGGACTCCAATCAGGTTGTGGAAACCTGAAATCATCTCAAGGATGATCAGTGGAAACAGGATGCACCTGAGCTCAATTGAGTGTCATGGCAAATGTACATGTGCTTTTTTGTTTTTTTGTATTTTTAATATATTTGCTAAGATTTTAAACACACTTCTTTCACATTGTCATTATGGGATATTCTTTGTAGAATTTTGATGGAAATAATGATTTTAATCAATTTCGGAATAAGGGCATAACATAACAAAATGTGGAAAAAGTGACGCGCTGTGAATACTCTCCTGATGCACTGTATATTTAAGTCATTTAGCAGACACTCTCAACCAGAGTGTGTTATAGTAAGTAAAGGGACATCCCTTTGGAGCAACTTAGGGTTAACACAAAGACATTGTTATAGTCGGGAATTGTATCAGCAACGTTCCGACTACATTTCTGACTAGCACTAGCAGAGATATGAAGCTGATTAGCATGATCTACCATGTATTTGTTTGTGTATATCCTTAAATACATAAAATTTAAAATAATATGTGACAGAATCTTGCTCAATCTGTACCATTTAGAGCTAGGTAGATTGAAGAGCTGTCAGGTCAACTTAGTGGGAAATAGTGACCAATTGTATCGTTAGTGATTATGGTAAGTAGCTCAACAATGCATTGTCTTGGGGCAAAGGATGCGGTCAGTTAACCCGGTTGTAGCCGATTAGCATCATATACCGTACCTTGTATTTGTTTGTGTATATACTTGGATGAATGCAATATAAAATTAAAAATAGTAATTAACAGAATATTGTTAAATCTGTTTCATTTAGAGCTAGGTAGGTGGTATAGCTGTCGAGCAACTTCAAAGGATATACCGACAGATTGAATTGTCAAGATAATGAGCTACAGTAGCTCAAGACGAATTCACTAAACTGGGGAGCAGCCCTGGAGTCAAGGTTGGAGCCGGATTTGTCACAGATACTGATGGGGCACTGACTAGCTAGCTGGCTAGTTAGCATGTATCTTTTGTGTTCGTGTATATTCTGTGATAATTGCAACTTTATTTAGAAATGTATCTGTGACAGATTGTTGTTCAATCTGTACCTACTGACGAAAAATATGGACGATTTCGTGACCCGTGATAAATGTTACCCGTTACGATGAATATGAATAGCTAACTACTGTAGGTCACAAGCTTAGGCTACATTCAACATCACAGGAAGCGACTAGCTAGGAGGCGGGCATTAAGTTCACATTGAATTCTGGACCTTGTGGTATTTCACGTGTACACTGATACAGAAGCAGCTGAAATGTACTCTTGGTTGTTCTCAGATGGACTGGCAGTCACAGCATTGTCAGCCCTAAATCACATGAAATACGTTCTGAGGGATTTTGTGAAACCTAAATATGTGAAATATGAACGTATGAGAGGGTCAATTACGTTTGTAGGGAACTAAACTGAATACTCAAATAACGTTAAATATGAACATATGAAGATCATGACGTAGCATGTAAATAGCGCAGTTATTCTAGACTGGCACTTTGTGTGTGTTTTGTTCTACATTGCTTGGGTCATGCAGACACGCGATTATCGGATTTTGTTATGTTAACCCTAACCTTAATTCTAACCTTAACATCAGTAACGTCATATCTAACCTTAACCGTTAGTAACCTCATGCCTAACCTTAACAGTTAGTATCCTCCTACCTAACCTTAACTGAGAATGTTGCAACATAATTTCGAACGCTATGGAATGTGTGGAATGTTCTCGCATAAATCCGCTAAACGAAATGTAATGGAGCAACGTAATTGAAGTACAAATATAGCCTAATAATGAAACGTGCAGTTCAAACGTAAAAAACCCTAAATATGTTGGCATATAACGTAATTTAGGTTTTCAAAATAGTTTCCTGAGAACGTAATTTGGGAGAAATTCTGAGATGTACGGTTGAGCATTGTACATGACATAAACCATTTATGGTTTTGTTTTTAAACACTGATTTACGTTGGAATTGGCCTTTAAATGTTTAGAACATTTAAAACAGCAAGACATTGGCCAATTCCCATGCATACATGGGCAGACAAACAGTCAAATGTGTACATATATAAAAGCACACCAACATCTCCCTCTCTGACACACACCTCCAACCAAGACCCAGCTGACCAGTCACTCAGTTGCCGTGACAACAAGTCATTCTGCTTTATGTCAAATGTTTTATGGGCTGTGTAAGTGATCTAACCTTTAACCCCTAATGCTCCTACATAATTACGCTCTCCCCGTCACCCTCGTAAAAGTCCCAGCAGCACCAGCCACGATGTCATCAAATCAATGGTTCCCTGTGAAATGTGTCAGAATTGTGATTGTGATTGATCCCTGATTAATAAATTGAGGTCATGTAGCAATGTTACCTGGTCCAGTAATCCAGGGAGCACAGGGACCCGTAGAGAACTCTACAGTATTACCATCAGTTATTCACACAAAGGCTTAATTGCATTTTATTCATAGTGTGAGGAAATAGAATTTCATATTCCGTGTTTTCTGTGTGCTTTCTTTGTATAATTTTCCTGAGGGGATGTATTTAGCTGCAGCGTGATCAGTATTCCGGTCACGCCTCTTCCATCGTCTCAGACCACCCCGCAGCAATCATCATTATTCAAAACTGACACCAGGAAATCAAGTCAGCGTCGCTACAACATCCAGCTGTAATTAAGACACAATCATATCAATAGTTTTTCATTAACAACAGATCCGTACTCCTTGCAAATAGCTCTGGAATTATATTAGTTCTCTGGGTTTTGAAGGCCCGTTTATGAACGTTTGCTTCCTACTAGTGTGACAAACATAGATCCTTCTGGAGTACCCTGCGGTGTGTCAACACTTTACTGTGTCTTTAGGCTGACAGAACCTGACACCTCTCATCCCAAACATATCATAACAAACAGCGAGCTGCACTAGGAACCATAGAAACACAGACACACACATTACCATTGGGCATATCAAGGATGTGAGTACATTACATTCATGAATGAAAACAAATTCACCAGCTCCAACCAAGTGCCGTATGAAACTAGGAATGTCTGGGAGTTGAGAATCAGCCCACTCCGGAGACTAACTGAGCTCAACCACTCTATACACATAACACATAATGCAGTATAATGTTCCAATCCATAGGCAATCATGTTTCCAATGAGCCAATGCAGACATCATCTGCACTGCCACACCGGGCCAGACCTCCAGCCTCTCGGCTTCTTCTGTCTCGTACTCTTTCTGACTCCCCAGGTGGTACCAGTGGGAGGTTGAGCAGTAGAGGTAATGTAGCGTCACAACATGAAGATCTACACACCGCTCCTCACTCTCGTCCTGTTCTCTCTCCTCTGTCCTACCTGCAGCCTAAGGGATGGGAGCTACTCCAGACAAATGACAATGCTGTTTCCCCTCACCCCTCTCTATCATCCCTCTTTCTCACTGTAAAACCTATGTTCTTCCTCCACTTCTCTCACCACTCCCTTTTCTCCCTCTATACCCCACCTCCTGACGAGGAGCAGGGAGAGCGCTTCAGACTCGTAGGTGTCCACACCACTAGTAACTCTGACAGCGTATCATCCCCTTGGAAGACTGAAGGGTTTGGCATGGGGCCTCAGAATGTCCTACCACTGCACCATTGGTCTCAGAGAGTTGTACCACTGCACCGCTGATCCTCAGATTCCTACCACTGCACCACTGAGCTCAGAGAGTTCTACCACTGCACCAGTGATAGAAATTGTCATGGGATGCATCATGAAATTGCAACTGGAGTTGCTTACTTCATCATCATCTTCATCATTCGGGGCACAGATGGCTCAGTGGGTAGGGAGTCAGACTTGTAGTCAGAAGGTTGCCAGGTCGATTCCCGACTGAGCCAAATGCTGTTGCTGTAAATAAGAAAGTGTTCTTAGTCAACTTACCTGGTTAAATAAAGGTTAAATTAAAATTAAATTAAATCATCTAGGCCAATCTCTCGTCATCCAAGACTCTGACACCAATAAGAATTGTCAATGACCCTAGCAAAACAAGCCACAGAATGTTCTTTATACAACCATATGGCAGACATGATCTGTGGTACCACTACCTACAGAAAGTATATAACCAACAGTACCCTGCATAGGTTCTACCCTAAAGCCGTTAGACTGGTAAAAACCACTGACAAATTCATTATTATTAAATGGACACCTGCATCGGTCTCATTTTCACATTGAGTGCTAACTACTATACACTTTATACACAATTATTAGGCAAGTTGTATTCTTGAAGATCAATTTTATTATTGAACAACTACAGTGCTCTCAATCCAAAATGTAAATAAACCTCAAACCTGAATAGTTAAGAAAGTAAAAGTGAGGTATTGGATTTCTTTCTTATCTATGTGTGCACAATTGTTGGGCAACTATTAGTGTGCAGAATAATTATGCAACTAAATGAAAAAACTAAAAGTTTCCCATCTCACTTTTTATCTCACAGTGAAAATAATAAACAAGCAACTACAAATTTAGAAATAAAGATTTATGACATTTAAAAATAAATCAGTTACCAATATAGCCACCCTTCTTATCAATAACAGTCATAAAACTTGAATTCATGAAGTCTGTCAGTTTCTTGATCTGTTGACAACCAGCTTTTTGTGCAGCAGCAACCACAGCCTCCCAGACACTGTTCAGAGAGGTTTCCTTCACCAAAACTCGACCATTTCGGAAGAGACCACAAGTTCTCAATAGGGTTTAGGTCAGGTGAGGAAGGGGGCCATGTCATTATTCTTACATCTTTAAGGCCTTTACTGGCTAGCCACGCAGTGGAGTACTTCGATGCATGCAATGGAGCATTGTCCTGTACGAAAATCATGGTCTACTTTTTCCTGTACCACTGCTTGAAGAAAGTGTTTTCTAAGCTGCTTGGCCAATTGCCAAACACTTAAACATGTATCTATATTTTCTAATCTACGCTAATCTACCAACATACTATTTTACTGTTCTCCTCACATTTTTCATTCAACGATCTTACCTCGGGACAATATTTTAGACATAAGAAGGAGTTTTTACCCCTGGAAGCAATCTTGGAGTTTCCACCTCAAAAAAAAAGTTTCTACCTCAGGACGCTATTGGACACGAGGAGCCCTATCTTTGCACCCAGCGCAACACAGCACAAAGCCCGAACGCAAGTATCTTTGCTAGTTTAAGACTGATACAGTTGTCAATTTCCCTTCCAGCCCCCCCCCGCGTCTATCTTGGGCGTGCTCATGGGCGTGTTGGTGTTTCAGGGAGATGTGTTCAGGATAATTCTAGGTGTATTGCTATCTTGAGGCATCAGACATTGATCACGCCATTGACCAACAAAAACCTGGTCTAAAGTCAATTGCGCAGCATTTCTATTTTATTTTAACAGCAAATTAGTCAAACGCACCTAGGCTTATGCATAGCGCGTGCACACTTTGCTTGTTGCACACACACAGGGAAGCACAGCAGCACACAAACATGCAAAAGATTAAAAATAAAAAGATTATGGTGCAAATCCGCCATCATAATAGCACTGTGCCAAGGTATAAATGCGCCTGGCTCTTAAAGGGAATGGGAGATGACACTCTGATTGGTTACGCCCAAAACACACCCATGAATTAATGAAGACACTTATGCCTCATCTCCATTACCATGTAGAACCGTGAAATTCACCGTTCCGCCTGGTTATAGGTGTGTCTCCATTACCCTTCTGAATTCTGGAACTCGAACTTTCCGCAATTTTTTAGCAGGCTGGCAGCCTCGTTTTGAAGCTCGTGCCGGCAGCACCGTTGGGCGGTCTTATCCCTGGTTCCAGTTCGGTAAAATCGCTGATTGGGCTAGGTGAAAACGTAGACTTGATGTCACACTAGTGTTTTGTTGTGTGGTTTTAACTGGCACCATAATTAAAGTACAAAGGTGTAGGTAGTCATTACGGAAAGTAATAATTAGCGGAACTTCTTTGCATGCGTTGCCTGTGCAGCCGGCATTGCAGGATCAGTCTTTCTCTCTGATTCCTATTTAATACTTTTTGCCTGGACTTCACGAGAAGTTTAAAAAGTAAACACAAACCAAAAAAAGAAAATGTAAGCAACTCGAAATCAACTACGTCTTGCATTTTGTAAATGCACCCTTCTGGCTCTACGTGATTGTGTTTTACTACAGTGCTTTGCGGTCGGCAGTCACAGGTTGCTCTGGATGCATGTCATCTTCTGACACTTAAATCGTAAAAAACGTAATAGGAATGTTTTTCCCGCAAAAGACATCAGAGCCCACTTTCCACTGAAGGCAGTGGAGACATACCAACCCCCCACGACTGGTTTGAAGCCTACCTAGAACCGCCTAATATAGACTAGGTGGCCTCACAATGGAGACGAGGCAATAGTACAACCCTTTTAGAGCTTGCGCCCGGCGCATGGAGCCTTTTTTCTGCCGTCAAACTAGCAAAAGTGGATTTGGACACGCCCAAATCACACTTGCGCCATGTGCTGCACGTTGTGCGCTTATGCCCAG
>JACXGM010007394.1:0-30742 GCA_016801145.1 Umbra pygmaea
TACCTAACCTTAACTGTGAATGTTGCAATATAATTTTGAACGCTATGGAATAAATGGAATGTGTGGAATGTTCTTGCATAAATCCGCTACACAAAATGTGCAGGGGCAACATAATATAAGTACAAATATAGCCTAATAACGAAATGTGCATTTGAAACGTAAAACATCATAACTATGTTGGCATATAATGTAATTTAGGTTTTCAAAATAGTTTCCTGAAAATATTTGGGAGAAATTCTGAGATATAGGGTCGGTTTGATTACAGGGCAACACCAGATTCTGGCCTCCAACACAGAACTGGCTTCTTATCAAAAGGAGAATGATGTCTTTGTGTGACTGTGCCCACACTCTCACACTCTTTACAATGCTGGCCTCGATCTCATAAAAGTGTCAATACAATGGAACAGTTTCAAGAAAATCTAAGCCCTTTTAACTCATCACTGCTCACTGGAAAAAGTCACTGTGCAAACATACATGGACTCAAAAGGGTCTGTAGCAAGCTCAGACACAAACACACACACAAGCATGAGCACAGATGCACACACACACACACACACACACACACACAAACACGCACACACGCACACACGCACACATGCACACACGCACACACACACACACACACAAATCAAAATGTTGTGCTGTTGGTTATTATACACACATCCAGCATGTCTTGGTAATTCATAACATGTTAATTCAAACATGTTTTTTGTTTGGACTGGTAAAGAACACTGATATAGGTTACTCCCTGTGTCAGAACATAAGATTAATGTTCCTGAGACGCAGAACCCAGAAAAACAGCCTGTCTACCTCCAAATGAATTGGTGTTATTTCCTCCACTTCCTATAATTCACCAGAAAACAGTATTGCTAGAGAAAGATATCTGCCAAGCCCCTTAAATAAGTGCCTGGTGACATTAGAACACCTGAGCTTCTGGTACCTAAGGACATTGTCACATTATGGGCCCTATCTTGCACCCAGCGCAATTTACTTTTTACACCGTATCAATCCTATTTTTCACCCGACGCACATGGGACTTTTCAATCCACAGACGCGCGTTGGTAAATTAGGGAATGAACTTGCGCTCCCGGGGGCCGTTCAGCGAAGAAAATAGGCCTGTTCCGGCGCAAACATTCCCTGGTGCTATTTTGCAGTTCCTGAAAACAATTCTGCCACAGACCAGGAAAAACCTGAATAAAAGTCAGTGGCGTGTTATTCAGATGCTATTTTAAGGGCGCATGTTTGGCCGTAATGTAGCGTGTGCACAACGCGCATACACTTTGCTCCTCTCATCTACACAGATGCGACAGTTCTTATAAATGCAATCCATACATAAGTGATTAATATCTAGTGTACACATTTACCCAAATAATTCAGAATGAATTATTCACACTGATATACATTAACCAAAAGGGAACCCATTCAATATACAAGTCATAAAATCACCCATGTCTTTGCAAATTACTCTGGCTCAAGCCACGATTAATTTACGGCAAACTCTGCCATCTTTGAGGGAAACCCCCCCTTGGATGGGTGGCTGTGAAGGGGACAACAGTGTGTGAAATGCTGTTTTATCGAAAACACACTCAAACATGGAGTGTAGCCTAATGGAATGAACATTCGGCACACTGAAAATGTGTTCAGGTCTTTGGATAGACACTTTAAGAGACACTTTACAGTATTTAAAATGTTGCAGCATTCTTTGTGGCTTGTCGCATTTTACACATTTCAATGAATCATGGATGTGTAGATGACATAAATTAGGAAATATTTGAAGACTTAAGGAGACGTGGTGTTGAAATGCATGTGCCGTTGCCACTTAACCCAAATGCCCCAGCAGCAGAGTGGGAGAGGAGAGCTTATTTGACAGAAGAGTGTGGCAAGCAAAGTAATCTCGGTCTAATGTAAGACTACATTGCAAAAAAATCACCATGCATTCATGACCTCGTGATTCAGTGAGAGTGAGCCCAAAACATTGGAAAGTATGTCTTGTGACATTTATTTATTTACAATTTGTAAAAAATTTAAATCAATTGCAATCCGCCGTTATAATAGCAATCCGCCATGGAACAAGCGCGCCTGCACTTAAAGGGAATGTGAGATGACGCTCTGATTAATTGCACGTTACGGCCAAACCACACCTATGACTAATGTAGCTACTTCAGACCATGGATGTATTAAGAGAACTGGATGGCGCCTTCTTCACGAAGCCCCGTTCATTCCAATGAAAGTTGCTTAAAAGCGCATGAAGCAAACAAGGATCTCCAAAATACTGTCCTGCAATGTAGCAACTTAGCCCACTACGCCATGTGGACCCCCTATGTAACTATGTTTTTAAAAGAAGAATGCAATCCCTAGTATTCTTAACCTCACTACAAAGTTTTATTCTCCAATTACCTTAATTCTGGGGTGGGACAAATAAAGATCAGGAAGTCAACTGAACGCATCTCCTGAATCTAGCTGTAGTTTTAAAAAATTACTACAATGACGTAAAACGTAATTGTAGTGACATTTGTCTGGAGTAATCCTTTAAGATCTCATATCAGAGTCGGCGCCAGAGCAGATCTACTGGAGGGGCATTGGGTCATCAGCGGGGGGGCACTGCCATTTCAGAAATATTTTAATGCAGTGGCAACATAGTCCAACACCAGAGTATGTGAGCCGAGTTGAGCATTTGGAAATCCCGCTCCTCGCTCACTGAGCAATTGTTGCGCTCCGCTCCACCACTCCACACCTTTTTCAACAGCTCCGCTCAAACCCGCACATCGCTGACATGACAAGTAACAACACTCCGAATTAACTCCAATCATTTCATAATGTCATATTACAATATTAACAAAGCCCATCCACTGTGTGACAATGTAGCTTTGTCGATCACTGAGATATTGAAACTAAATCGAGTTGAATTGTAATAACGTTGTTTAATTTAACATGACAGTGTGACCCTGTATATGAAAAAACAAAAAGTTATAGAAAACAGTGCAATCTCATTTTACAAATATAGTCTACTGTAGGCCCTATGTATTTTCTATATACATTTTGAAGATAAAAAATGTGGGCATTTAACGAAAATAACCTTTAGCCTAATGTAATACAAAAAGAATGAACAAAATGTTAACAAAAATTGCTCGTTTTATAACTTGGTCTAACCAGTAGATACGCACCTCTTTTCTTTCTATTCGCATGTGCACGCAGTATTCCCTATCGTGCTTGCGAGAGAGAGGCCTATATCTGTTCATATTCCATAAAGAGTTTTTAGTCGTGGCCACTATATGGGCATTCTTGGCCGCTCAAACATCGCTCCGCGCTCTGGTATAGCCTATAACTGCGTCTGCTCCTCGCTCCGCTCCCACTCCGCTCCAACTCCGCACCGCTCACATACTTTGTCCAACAACAGCAGAAATGTTGATCAAAAACTAAATACATTTTCCTTTATTATTCTTAATTTTTATTTCATTAGAGAATTTAGATTTTTATGTTAATTTCCATATCATGCCACCACGTAGCAGATCTAACTTTACTCCACTTAACTTGGGAACGCACCACGGGCAGGAGAGAGACAAAGAGAGTTGCAGATTCCAGCTGGCTTGTCATTGTGTATCTCCTATTTAAAATAGGAAACATTTAAAAGGAAATAATGAAAGCCGATTCTATAGGAGTTCGCGGTTATCGTTCCTTCTACTGACCATATATTTAAACTCAGATTGGTGAGAGGGCTCATTAACATAGGCTACAATCAATGTGATTTGGAACATAGACAAGAACATAAAGACTAGTCTCCTACTTTGCCTTTTTAGAATGGAATTGGTGAGTCTTCAATAATTAATTTTCCAAGCATTTACATGAAACACATTATATACGGAGATGACTGAAACACATTCCATTCAGATAGCCAGTTGAGGAGGAACTACTGAATCTCAGTACTTATAGAAATATAACTAACTGTCTATGAGGACGGACACACTGTTAGTTCTATTCTTTTCGATTCCAACCAACAACTTGAAATTGATTCTGTGAGCTGTAGCTCAACATTAGAAATCAAATGTACAGTAAGTTTACTCAGTGACCAATGAGCATAATAACCTGATATGCATGCACAACTAAAATGATGCATTCTCCCCATTAAGTTCATTTTATTTAAGTTACAGTTTGCACATTTAATATTAAAATAATAACTAAAAAGGATAGTTTTTTGCCACGCCATGGCTTGTGGTAGGAGGGGCATCAATGACCGCTAGGGAGGGCACGGCCCCCGAATGCCCCTCCATAACGCCGCCACTGTCTCATATAAATCTGAATTTGGGAAATTGGCCAACGAACTGGTAAAAAATGTGTTCCTTTAGATAATAATAACTCATTCATTGTATGTAACGCTTTTCAAGGTACCCAAAGCGCTTTACACAGTGAGGGGGAAAGCCCATCTCATCCACCACCAATGTGGGTGATGCACTTGGGTGATCCACGGCAGCCATTTTGCACCAGAACGCTCACCACACATCAGCTATTAGGTGGAGAGATGAGTAATTATATATGCCAATTAGGAAGGAGGGGGATTTTTGAAGTGAGGCCTGTTTGGGAATTTGGCTATGACACCGGGGTTAACACCCCTAGTCTTACGATAAGTGCCAGGGGATTTTAAATGACCACAGCGAGTCAAGTCACCCATTTTAACCTCCCCTCCGAAAGACGGCACCCTACGCAGGGCAGATGTCCCCATCACTACCCTGGGGCATTAGGAATAATCTTTAGACCAGAGGGAAGAGTGCCCCCTACTGGCACTCCAACACCACTTCCAGCAGCATTGGTCTCCCTTCCAGGGACTAACCAGGCACTACCCTGCTTAGCTTTAGAAGCAAACCAGCAGTGGAATACAGGGCGCTATGCTGCTGGCCTTAACAGTTATCGCTGTTTCAGTGGAAGACCAGTGGGTTCATTAGCAACCAGTCAGATGAATATTTCAGAAGATCTGAATACTCAAGCTATAATGGGACTACTTAATATGATGGACAGATGAAAAAAAATCTGGTCTCTTTTGGTTATCCTGCTTTCTCTCTCTCGCTGTAGACAAGGCCAGGCTATGTGGAAAGCTGTACTCAATCCTACTTCAATCAAACTTTATTCATTGTGAATTTCACCCAAAGGTCACAACAACACTTCACAGAAACATCAGGGAGAAATCAAAGGGAAATTCTTTTCATAACATTGACATACATCCACTTTATCACACTCAAAGTGCCTCTCACAGCAGAAGACGAAGAAATGTCTCCAAACTCTGAGATTACCGTACTAATGAAGCCTCTGGTGATGAATAGGCCAATGGGTTGTTAATGTTCCTACCTGACTTTGATATAAAGTTGGATAGAAGACTCATCAGTATTTTCAAAGTGCTCTGATTCACTCAGTCTTTCTGTGTCTGAGAGGAAGATTGAGGCGGGAGACTGTGGATGTTTCATGCCGATAATCTGTCTGCTGTAGGTGTGATGAACAGTGTTTGTGTGTGTGTGAAAGAATATATTATGTTTTGCATGTAATTAACACACTTGTGTTTGTCTTGTATACAATGCAGCAATACACAGCATGAGGGTGTGTATCCATTTTTGTGATGAAGAGTTATTGATTTGCTCTCATTAACTTTCCCTGTGGCAAGCAATTATTGGATATAAAAGACAAAAACACCGAAGAAATCTCTGTCTTCTTTCGTACTTTACCCTCAATTCACTTTCCTTAGCACCATTAAGATGTCTAGCTTGAACCTCTCCACAAAGCTCTGGTCCCAGCTCACTTCAGTCATCTTCTTTTCATGTGAAGTCGAGATGGGCAATTTCCATGATGAACTTGTCCTTACTTATCCCTCCCTGTGCTGTGAGTTGTGTCAGCCCGGTTGGCGCTCACTGAGAGCCGAGAGAACAATGGACGTCTGTGAAAAGGAAGCCTGGTGTCTCTATGGCAGTGGTTGTTCAACCCTTGTCCTTGTTTATGCCTCTGTGCTACAAATCTTATTTGAAAAGTTTAAACTTGATATGTCAATGAGCAGGCCTCGCCCACCTGAGGACCTCTCCTTTTGAGTGATTTATCTATTTCCTGTGTTTGAGGGGTGCAAATGCCACTAGCTATTTAAATCTCCCTGAATGGATTGCATTTATTTTATTCAGTTGACTCTTGCCTGTAGCGTTAAACGTTTTTTACTGTTAAAGTTGTTAATATGGAAATGTTGGTAATGACCTGTCAAACTTGTCTTGTTGATAGTTGAAATGAATACAATGGAATACAACATTTTTCATTTGCATTTACTGTACAAGCCAGAACTGCCTGGTCAGGAATAAATGCACAGTTTCAGCAAATCACAACACAGATCTGAAAGGTCTACACCTTTATTTTGATGGCTATAGATTGCTTGTGTGATTGCAAAAACATACTTTTTAGTCTTTAAATATTTCTAAATTAGATCTGTGGAAATTGATGAAACTTTGGAAAATCAACACTTGCAAAGAAGTGTTATTATGTCTGATCTTGCAAACAATTAATAAAGTATGAGCAGATATGTGTATTCTAGAGCCTAGCTTGTAAATTGTTTTGAATCGGGCGGATTTCCTTCTTTTGAAATAGATGTTGAACAACAACAGTCTTCTTAGACAGAGCAAGTTTTTCATGGCTGTTTCCCTTTTCCACCACATTTTATAAATGTATTTACAGTGCCTTTAGAAAGTCATCATCCCCCTTTGAAATACTTACTTTTTTGTCTTACAGCCTGAATCAAATCTCATTATATATATATATTTTTTGTTCCAGCTTTATTTACATATTTTGCCTTACAAGTACAACATTCAAGTAATGTGAAAAAGCAGCAGCTTGGTAAAAAAAAGAATAACAGATTTGGAAAAGTGATCAGTCCAATAATTTAATACTTTATAGAGTTAAAATAGAATTAAAGCCATCAGTCTACTTGGATATGTCTCTATTAGCTTTGTGCACCTAGATTGGGGGAATACTTGCCCATGCTTCCTTCCTGTTTGAGTTCAGTGAAATTTTGTAGTGGGGCGATTGACTACTGTATTCAAGTCCATACACATATTACGAATTGGATTTAGGTCAGGGCTGTGACTTGGACACTCAAGGACATTCACCTTCCTATTAGGTACTGTATGGTGTGTTTTGGGTGGTATGCTGTGTTTGGTCTTCGACCAAATATAAGTGCCAATATTTTGTGTGGCCACCATTATTTTCCAGCACTGCCTTAACACTCTTGGGCATGGATTTCACCAGAGCTCCGCAAGAAGCTTATTTTTTTTTTTTTTTTTTTTTTTTTTTTTTTTTTTTTTTTTTTTTTTTTTCTGTATTGTGTTGTTTGTAAAAAACTGCCGAACGGACAGAGTCCAAAACAAATTTCCCTTCGGGGACAATAAAGTATATATCATCAGCTGCCACTGGAGTCCTCTTCCACTCCTCCATGACGACATCACAGAGCTGCTGGATGTTAGAGACCTTGTGCTTCTCCACCTTCTGTTTGAGGATGCCCCACAGATGCTCAGTAGGGTTATGTCTGGAGACATGCTTGGCCAGTCCATCATCTTTACCCTCAGTTTCTTTAGCAAGGCAGTGGTCATCTTGGAGTGTTTGGGGTCGTTATCATGTTGGAATACTGCCCTGTGGCCCAGTCTCCGAAGGGAGGGGCTCATGCTCTGCTTCAGTATGTCACAGTTCATGTTGGCTTTCATGGTTCCCTCAGTGAACTGTAGCTTGTCTTTGTTCTCCTCACCTGGTTGCCGCCAAACACGTTCGACACCATCTGAACCAAATAAGTTTATATTGGTCTCATCAGACCATAGGACATGGTTCCAGTAATCCATGTCCTTAGTCAGCTTGTCTTCTGCAAACTCTTTGCAGCCTTTCTTGTGCATCAGCTTTAGAAGAGGTTTTTCCTCTAACTGCTTCCTTTTTTCCACAACTAAAATAGGATTTGCCTTTTCTGTACAAGATGGGGCAATGTGTCCATCTTCTCCGCAGTTGAAACAATACCATGGCCTGGGTTTGTTTGTCTGCCTCTTCTTTGCCTGGTTCAGCATGCCTAGGTTGGCACTGTCTGGTTTGGGTTCTTTGCCCTGGACTTTTCCTACTGTTCTCCTGTTGTCAACCCCCTTTGTCTTCTTCTGAGCCATGAAAGAGGTTAATTGGCTTTGCAGACTAGCTACCTGCCTTCCAAGGTCTTCAAGAGCACTAAGACTGACCTCTGACTTCTCCTTTGACTCTACACAGGCCCACGCGCTTTGAAGCTGAACATGACAGCGTTGCTTTGTGGTGCCAAAGTGTTTTTTCATGCGACTAGCTTTTGCTAACTGTCTGTCTTCTTCTGTTCTTAGTAAAAGCAAGAAGTCAGCAAATGAAGGAGGGCTACTCTTCTTCTGCTCAAGTTGTAAACTAGAGAGCAAGGCATTGTCCCAGCATCCCCTACAGAACTGTTTGAGTAGATGTTTGTCCACTTCTTCAGGCGCCACCCCACCCCTTTTTACGGCTAAGTTTAATACCAATTGCAATCCATGTAGATAAGCAGAGGGTTTCTCACCCGAATCTTGGAGGGTGTTCATAAATTGGGCAAAAGGTTCCTCCCCATCCTCAACAGTACCGAAAGCTGAATCCAAGAGCTGCAGGTAACAGGCAGGGGATGCTCCAGACCCTAACCCCTTAACCACATCAGCTGCAGGCGAAAGTAGACTTTCAAGAATTCTTCTTGAGATCTGAAGGTGGGGAATACTGGGATCATTAAGAAGTAGTTCAATGTGTGAGCGCCAAGTGTCATAGTCTGCTTCATTATTGGGTCTGGAGGCCTTTCCGGAAAAGGAACGAAGCATTACTGGGGGTTGGAAATGTGGGCCTGTACCTCCCCCCTTTACAATATGTTCAACCACAACCTTCTGTACTTCCGTTGGGTTTATATCACTTACTGCAAGGGATGGAGCACTTCTTTCAGTAGTGAACAGGACTGAATTAGCAGCACTTATGCCATTTCCGACCAGAGGGGCATCCGTGCATGCGATATGGGGATGCTGCTCTTTGAACATGGGATGTTTATGTGATACATCTGGGGTCTCAACATGTGAAGGGAAAATATCTTCAACTATGGGGTTCATAGTTTTAATATCTTCACCGATCTGAGACATCATCTCTTTCAACACCTCCCCATACTCTTTGCCACTTAGTTTGGCTAAACTTTTTAACTCAGCTAGGAATGTCTTTGTAACATTTCCACCAATCTGAGAAGTATACACACTGCTTAATGCCTTTACCACATAAACAACACAAGGGTCACACTCTACTGTGTACCTGTATGGTAAAAGTGGTTCTAGGTTTTCTAAAGCTGAACCGGTTGAAAACTCAATTATCAGGTTTTGGTAAAATTCAGATGAATAATCATCAACAAAAACTGTTCTTTTGATGGAACCATACTTCTTAAGAAAGTCAATCACTTGCTCATCCTGGTCTGTTACCTGGGTTATCCCACTAATGGTTACTGCATTTGGAATTTTAACACCTGACTTCTGTATGAAGTCCATGTTGCATATAATTTCAATATTGATATTCAACCTCTGGCTCCTGGCTAGCTTGCCACTATTGTAACCCTCATTACAAAAAAAGCAATAAGGTACACTTTATTAATATCTTGTCATATACCTGCAGGTTGTTGTTGAGGATATCTTTGGACTAGTATCAGAACATTCCAGAGTCTTAAGAGCCAGATAATTGAAAGTCAATAAAGACAATACAACACCAGGATGACCTTTCACAAAATATATTGAATACAAAGAAATATGGTTTACATAACATTAAAAGAGATATGAAAATGAACAAAATAATAAAGTGCGCACATAAAATAATTTCCTTAAGTTCTGTAAACTCAGTTCCTGGACTCCTCCATCCGGCTTGCCGTCAGTGGCAAAAGTTCCTTTGTCTTTCTCCTTCCTAACGTAGGCCCTTTTAATTGTGTCAGGTGTGATCCTACAACCATATTGAGTCCTAGGAAGTTGGGATGAAATGTGGATCACCGTAGCTCGCCACCCAGCCAATGAACTGGGAATCGCTGGTATCAGCTGATCTGGGATGGGGCAACCTTGTGCCTCTTATGGAATGATTACTGGCAGAATGAAGCTCCCTTTACCAAAACCTGACCAATTTAGCAGAATTTACTGCATTACTCCGTGGCAACAGTGGATTCGGCACAGCTCTTCAAAATCAAATCTTGTCAATGCCTCCTACTATAGTCTGATGTAGCCGCCAAAAGAACGTGAAAAGGTAAAAATCTAAAGTTTAGAACTAACGCAGCCTAGCTGACGGTTTGATTGGTCAGCCCACAGGCTCATAGAGTTCACCCATTGGCTCATTTGCAAACCCATCAAATGAAGAATAATTATGTTAACTCTTAACAATAACAAATAGAACTGCAATTATTAACAAGCGTTTCTTTGACATATGACCTGTAACTACTACTGACAACCACATTTAACACCTTAATAAAATAAAGGAATGTTATAAAATAATATACAATATCTAAGAGTTTTGGTATTAAGCCTGGGCTACACTCGGAGAGTTCTTTGCCATGGGTCCCTAATTGGGCCCAATTTTGATATTTTTACATAGGGGTGTACTCACTTTTGTTGCCAGTGGTTCAGACCTTAATGGCTGTGTGTTGAGTTATTTTGAGGGGACAGAAAATGTACAATGTTATACAAGCTGTACACTCACTACTTTACATTGTAGCAAAGTATAATTTATTCAGTCTTGTCACATAAAAAGTTATAATCATAACTAAAAAATGTGAGGGGTGTACTCACTTTTGTGAGATACTGTAGTATTTAAAGATGTTTTCCGAGAATGATTTATGTCATACAGTGCTTATTCTGCCATTGATTCCGAAAACAGACAAGTACAGATTGGGTGCTTCTATACCGGACTTCACTTGAAATACCACAAACCCGAGAATTCAATAAAAACTTTGCACCTGTGCACTGAGTTTCGATGTGGTAAATTTAGCATTAGACCTTGACTATCAGCTAAAAATTATACAACACAATTTTCTAATATTTGCTACGGGGCACAATATCACCTATTTAATTTAATCTTTATTTGACCAGGTAAGTTGACTAAGAACAATTTCTTATTTACAGCAATGACCTGGGATCAATTAGGGTAAAGTGTCTTGCCCAAGGACACAACAACATTTGGCTCAGTCGGGAATCGAACTAGAAACCTTGTGACTACAAGTCTGACTCCCTACCCACTGAGCCATCTGCGCACCTATGCCCTACATTGCTTCATTTGGTAGATTTAACTAGAATCTGCCACAGTTTTTTTTCATTTTACGTCTGTTCCTCCAAGTATTTATATAATCACAACTTGCTCCATTGGCGCTAATGGCTACAAGCAGGCAGGCTGAGTGGTTGAATGAGAACCCCAGAAAACGAAGCCGTTAGCCAGTTAGTTACTCACCGATTACTATAACTCATATTTTGGTTGTTAATTCTGAAATATTCCACCAAAATTTGTACAGGCACCCTGGCTCTTCCAAATAGAACAGAGTTGGCAGCTTCTGTGAGGCGTTTTTAATCATTTTATGTTTGTTCCTCCAAGTATTTACACAATCACATGTATCTATATGCTGCCTCCAGCTCAACCGTACATCTCAGAATTTCTCCCAAATTACGTTCTCATGAAACTTTTTTAAAAACCTGAATTACGTGATATGCCAACATATTTAGTTTTTTTTACGTTTGAACTACACATTTCGTTATTAGGCTATATTTGTACTTTAATTACGTTGCTCTGGTACATTTCGTTTAGCGGATTTATGCGAGAACATTCCACACATTCCATAGCATTCAAAATTATATTGCAACATTCACAGTTAAGGTTAGGTAGGAGGATACTAACAGTTAAAGTTAGGCATGAGGTTACTAAGGGTTAAGGTTAGATATGACGTTACTGAGGTTAAGGTTAGAATTAAGGTTAGGGTTAACATTACAAAAAACGATAATCGCGTGTCTGCATGACGCAAGCAATGTTGAACAAAACACACACAAAGTGCCGGTCTGGATTTGAACTCGCAAACACTGGCATGCAAGTCGCAGATTTATACGCACGTTCACCTCTCCGACCTCCACCCTAGCAAAAAGTACGCTATTTACATGCTATGTCATGATCTTCATATGTTCATATTTAACGTTATTCGAGTGTTCAATTTAGTTCCCTACAAACGTAATTTACCCTATCATACGTTCATATTTCACATATTTCGGATTTACAAAATAGTTCCCTCAGAACATATTTCATGTGATTTAGGGCTGCTCCAGCCAGTCAGATAATGGTAATCAGCTCCTTACCTGTAATAAATTAGTACACCGTCTGGGCCTGTGTAACGTTCCCCAGTTCTTCTTCCTTGGAAACTGCCACTTCCCTATTCTACATTGCTCAGAACTACAATTCCCCTTCCCCAGTTCTTCTTCCTGTGGACTACAGCCTCCCTAGTCATCCCTGTTCAGAACTAAAATTCCCATAACCCAGACTCAATCATCCAAATTCTGAACACCTTCTCTCACCCAGTCCTATTTAAGCCACACACTCACCATTGCCTCTTTGCGAGGTATTGTGAGTATTAAGTTTCATTTACTGAGCATTCTATTCCGGTATTGTTGTTCTGGTTTGACCTCTGCTTTGTGTATGACTTATTCTGCCTTGGATTTCCCCTGTACCATTGCTAAACCTGTTGTTGACGTTCTGGCCTGACCCTGCTATGTTTTATGGATAATTCTGCCTTGGATATTCTGTGCCTTAGACTTTGGACATACATACCTGTTTAAAAAATAAACATTGTTATTTTTTACTATTGAAGTGAATCATTACAGCCTGGCTGCTTTTTCCAAAACAGCAGTTTTTTCCAAGTCAACAAGCAGATGTAATCGTCTTCTTGGCTGGATATGGTTGAAAGCAAAAATGTATCCTTGTCCCACTCATTACAACACAACGCTTTCTGTTTCTGTTGCCATCGAGAGTGATAAAGTTGGGCAGGAGCTCGTCCCATTTTTCTCCCTCTTTGTATTACAGATCAAACATATGTTTGGGTATTACCAATCAATAATACTTGATCAGAGTTGAAATTGTCCAGTTATTCAGGTATTTCCTCACTTGCACTCCCCATTGTTGAAAAAAATCCCAATCTAACTACATATATAGCGATGTAGCTATTTAAGGAAGAATGAAGTGCGTAGTATTCCCGCACAAAGTACACAGTTTTATTATCTAATCAACTCGATTCAGTGTTGTGACGTTAACAGCATAGGAAGTCAACTGAGCTCCTCCCCTGTAGTTTCAAACATTTTGCCAGTGGCAAAGAAATCACAAACATATGGAGGCTGGTTTGGGAACTTCTGAACCCATTGAAAAGGCGTTTTTAGTGACTATAATGTCGGAAAAATGACCTGGAATACATTTTGAGGTGTTTTTAGGGCTTGACTGTTCATTTAATATACTACAGTAGTTTTTGTGTGCATTATTTGATGTAAATGCATTCCCTGTATGAAAGGTGCTATATAAATTAAGGTTTATTATTATTATTATGTGTGCCCCTTATTGAGACATTAATGAACATCAAAAATACAATTCTTTAGGATGTAGCCTATTTGTTTTAAATAGTTTTTTCATCCTCATAATGAGACTGATTTGCTATATTGTATTATTTGAAATATAGAACAGGGGCAGCCTTATTTTTTGCTGTGGTGTGTAGTTGTCGACAGTAGCGAATTATGTAGAAGTAAAACCAAAGAACATCTTTGCTGTTGCTTCACTGACATTTGTAGATTTTCGTCCAGTAAAGCTCTGGGTGCAGCACAGCAAAAACTATCCTGACGTTGCTATGACGGTACATTCTCGTGAAGCATCCATTGTAGTTTAAGAAAGGCTGCTTGTGAGATGGTGAGACTGTGTCTGTAGGCAGTAGCACGGCAAGCAGTCTATGCATGTGAGTAGGCGGAGCTCTGTTTATAGCTGGCCCAGTAGTCTAGTTTTTTGTAGTGAGTATACTGTGATTTTTCCCTCCCAGATTCATCCCCACCCATCCCATAGTGACAACCCATGAGCACCACACACTCACTAATGCATACAGTATGCATCTACACAGAAGCCTCATGCACCTATTTTTTTAAGGGGGCAAAGTGTGCACAACACACGCAAACGACAGCCCACAAATACAAATATTAAAAAGAAAATCCACTTGGCTCAAAAATCTTGCCCCCTCAGTTTCAATGGGCATGACGCCTCTGCATCTACATGTAATTGAGAGCATTCTGAAATACTTTTTGTCACTTCATTATAAGCAACACAAGACTTTAACAGCCAATGGCATTTACAGCTGGGAACACTGGACTGATTTTCAACTGTTTAGGGTTAATCACCATCTAACTCAGCCAGTAAAGAGCTACATTTAGTCTTAGATGTTATATGAATTAGGTCCCTGGAGCACACGTTTTATCAGCTGGCAAATTTAAATGCACATTTAAAAGTGAAAATTGCAACTATTATTAACAACAATGGAAAGCTGAGGCTCATCAGTAGCAGTAGTAACAATGAACATGTGTGCAGTTCTATCACCAGTACAGAATATTATCAACTGAATGATGAGGACACAAAAAGTGGTCCACATTTTCTCAAGCACACTTATCTTCCAAAATCATTATCAAACTATGACCTATGTAAACAAGAATATTGAAATCATACTAGTGTCTATTTTTACTTTACTTTGAAAACATTTTGAACGTGAATTTAAATGTTGCTATTAATATTTTCAACACAATACCAGTCAATACTTTGAATTATAAAAAACAAAATCCAACTATTGCTATAATGCAACCTATGAAACTCCAATCTATAGCATGTGTCCTGCCTGGCTGATGTTTGATTCAGTAGGAGGATTCTGATGGTCAATTGTTGGTTTCACACTCAATGCTCTACATATCCTAAAATACAAGCCAGCAATGAGCAAATTAATACAACCATGTTGAATAATGCAATCACTATCCAATATAGTATTATAGTTTGATGTCCTATCATTCACAATTTTCTTCTACAAATTGCCTGATAATCTAGCTATCAGTAGTCTGTGTAATCTATAAGTAGTCTGTGTAATCTTACATACTAGTCAGACAACACAAATCGAATACATTCATGGTCAATAACATTACTATTCATAACAGGCCTATTCATGATATTTAGCTGAATGTCGTATCCCTTCACAGGGCACATCGTATCACAAGATGTGTGGTGGAGAGGGATTGGCCAGTGAAAGCGTAGATTCCACATTCTACACTCAGCAAGCAGTAGTGTTTCTTCTTTCCTACAGTTAAATTTTCATTTGGAATCCATGGTATAAGTATAAAGGGTGGCCAAACTAGAGAGAGGTGTCGGTCATTGATAATCTGTTGCTGTGTGATTTATGAACGTGTTGCATTACTGCCGTTGTGTTCCGGACGTTCACTTTATAGACTCTGTTATGTGCCCTCGCCACTATATGCGATCTAAGTAGTTATGAGAGATATTTGTATAGTGTAGATATTTCCAAGTAGAATACTACACGCGTTTGTTGCCGCGGTTAAGAGCACTGTATTTAAGTATTCTCCTGACGTTGCGCTAGTCACTAAAATATTCTCTGTCCTATGTGAACAAGTCTGGAACCACGTTACTATATATAATCTGCAACCTGACAATCCTGTTTTGGTCTCCCTCTCTCTCCACTACACAACACCAAAACCGTGACAGTATCATGGATGTACATGCAACAAATCGGTGTAACTGTGTGATCCAATAATATCAATATGGATCAACATCTCTGAGGGATATTTCCAGCACCTTGTTGAATCTATGTCACAAAGAATTAAGGCTGTTCTGAAGGCAAAAGTGGGTCCAACCCAGTACTAGCAAAATCTACCTAATGAAGTGGTCGGTGAGTGTACACTAGCTACTAGTTATATACAGTGCCTTGCGAAAGTATTTGGCCCCCTTGAACTTTTCGACCAATAAAACTGTAATATTTTGTGAAGAAGCAACAACAAGTGGGACACAATCATGAAGTGGAACAAAATGTATTGGATTTTTCCAACTTTTTAACAAATAAAAAACTAAAAAATTGGGCGTGCAAAATTATTCAAGTTAATAATTTGTAGCGCCACCTTTGGCTGTGATTACAGCTGTAAGTCGCTTGGGGTATGTCTCTATCAGTTTTGCACATCGAGAGACTGACATTTTTGCCCATTCCTCCTTGCAAAATAGCTCGAGCTCAGTGAGGTTGGATGGAGAGCGTTTGTGAACAGCAGTTTTCAGTTCTTTCCACAGATTCTCGATTGGATTCATGTCTGGAATTTGACTTGGCCATTCTAACACCTGGATATGTATTTGTGAACCATTTCATTGTAGATTTGGTTTTATGTTTTCGATCATTGTCTTGTTGGAAGACAAATCTCCATCCCAGTCTCAGGTCTTTTGCAGACTCCATCAGTTTTTCTTCCAGAATGGTCCCGTTTTTGGCTCCATCCATCTTCCCATCAATTTTTGCCAGCTCCCTGTCCTTTCTGAAGAGAAGCAAGCCCAAACAATGATGCTGCCACCACCATGTTTGACATTGGGGATGGTGTGTTCAGGGTGATGAGCTGTGTTGCTTTTACGCCAAACATAACGTTTTGCATTGTTGCCAAAAAGTTCCATTTTGGTTTAATCTGACCAGAGCGCATTCTTCCACATGTTTGGTGTGTCTCCCAGGTGGCTTGTGAAAAACTTTAAACAACACTTTTTATGGATATCTTTCAGAAATGGCTTTCTTCTTGCCACTCTTCCATAAAGGCCAGATTTGTGCGGTATACGACTGATTGTTGCCCTATGGACAGACTCGCCCACCTCAGCTATAGATCCCTGCAGTTCATCCAGAGTGATCATGGGCCTCTTGGCTGCATCTCTGATCAGTCTTCTCCTTGTATGAGCTGAAAGTTTAGAGGGATGGTAGTTTTTTTTTTGTCTTCTCAAATCTTGGTAGATTTGCAGTTGTCTGATACTCCTTCCATTTCAATATTATCGCTTGCACAGTGCTCCTTGGGATGTTTAAAGCTTGGGAAATCTTTCTGTATCCAAATCCGGCTTTAAACTTCTCCACAACAGTATCTCGGACCTGCCTGGTGTGTTCCTTGTTCTTCATGACGCTCTCTGTTCTTTCAACGGACCTCGGAGACTATCACAGAGCAGGTGCATTTATACCGAGACTTGATTACACACAGGTGGATTCTATTTATCATCACTAGTCATTTAGGTCAACATTGGATCATTCAGAGATCCTCACTGAACTTCTGGAGAGAGTTTGCTACACTGAAAGTGAAGGGGCCGAATAATTTTGCTCGCCCAATTTGTCAGTTTTTTTTTGTTAAAAAACTTTTGAAACATTCCACTTCATGATTGTGTCCCATTTGTTGTTGCTTCTTCACAAAATTACAGTTTTATATCTTTATGTTTGAAGCCTGAAATACGGCAAAAGGTTGAAATGTTCAAGGGGGCCGAATACTTTCGCAAGGCCCTCTATAAACTACAACATTGTGCTAATTATAAAGGCAGCTATTGTTGCTGTACAATACAGTATGTAATCACATCTTTTCTGTTGAGCTAATTGGCTGGCTGTGTAGCTATTTACTGTAGATTCTCAATGACCGACACCTCTCTCTAGTTTGGCCATCCTTTATACTTATACATAGGGGTGTACTCACTTTTGTTGCCAGCAGTTTAGACCTTAATGGCTGTGTGTTGAGTTATTTTGAGGGGACAGTAAATTTACACTGTTATACAAGATACAAGTGTTGTCACATGAAAAGTTATAATCAAATATTTACAAAAATGTGAGTTTTTAAGTATACTTATTTTTGTGAGATACTCTATTAAAAGCAATTAAATTATACTGAATAAAAATGTAAATGTTCATGTACATACCTACATGTACACTGTAAAAAAATATTTGACTCAGTTAAGTTGCGGCAACTTTAGGAAAGTTGAGCCAACTTTAGGAAAGTTGTGCCAACTTTAGGAGTTAAGTCCACATAGAAGTGAACTTAACTCCTAAAGTTGCCGCAACTTTCCTAAAGTTGCCGCAACTTTCCTAAAGTTGCCGCAACTTTCCTAAAGTTGCCGCAACTTTCCTAATGTTGCCGCAACTTTCCTAAAGTTGCCACAACTTAACTGAGTCAAAGCATTTTTTACAGTGTATGAATGGTTGTCTTAAAATGCTGGCCCCGTGGAGTTGGTAGTTTACCCACCTTTATCTACAAAACCACTCATTTATTTTCACTGTAGAACATAAACTGTATGTGTCATGCTTCTTAGGGTACCAGAATGCTAGATGGAATTTTATTACTACAACCAATGAATATCCTCACCAACAGCCAAATTCAAATACATGGAATTGGAGACAAATTGGTCAGCATGGTCCAGAACATTGGTTTTACCACACAGTTTGATGCTCTGTCTGATACACAGGATGATTGTCCTTGTTGTAGAACACACTTTTCCATCAAGTGAAACAATCTTTTACAACTGCACTGCCCCAACTTCATCAGAGGCAGTCTCAAACTGTGTGTGTCCATTTGTGAACTACCCCATTCAAGTTGCAGAGGTCATTGCAGTCTTGCCAGTCTAAAGGGACTCAAAAGCCAGTGGAACAGAGGTTTTGAATTGACCTGTCTATTGAAGCATAGCATGTTGTCTCCAGTGTTGTGGCCATCAGGACCGATCTTATCCATGCTTGGCAGTGACATTAAACATGTGTTCAACCATGTGTTGTGTACTGAGTACACTCTGTTTTCTTCATTAGTGTAAATGTTGATGGCTTATCAGTTTTAAACTTGCACCAGTGGTTGCCACTCTTGCCCATTTCAAAGAAAACGGATTCATTCACTGTCAGCCCAGACCATTAAAATCTATTCTCATTTCAGAGTATTTCTTTGATAACAAAACATGAGGAGATCTGAACATCATTGACCCTCTATGGGCACTATGAGTTTTGTTTTCCCAACCCTGGGTGGGTTTGGTTGAGTGAGCTGCTTCATCAATCCCCATACTTAGCATGAAGAAAGAAGCCCTTGAACACTTTTTATTTTAAACATTCTAGAAACAGAGTAAAACTGTGAATATATTTGACTTCAAGTCACATCTATTGTTTGAGCAGAGATAATGCTAATTCAAGCATTTCATCAACCTTGCAGTGAGCGGTTGATGGACTCAACTTTAAGTGTAGCTAAGTCATCTGAGACAGTGTCTTCTCGGGGTGAATAAATGCATCTTACCATGAGTCAGGCACTTTTAAATAATCAGACAGGCATTGAAGATGTGCATGCGAACACAGAAGGACAGTGGCCTTTAAACTCCTAGGCGACAGCGTTTAATTCACTTGCCTTGTTATTAGGTGAGTCATAATGCTATCTACCTCTTCAAGGATGAAGTTACATGTATCTGGGAAACAGTCCAGTGCAATTCTAATGATTTTACACCAAGGGGTGTGGCCTGTAGTACAGTGTTTGACATGTGTTATTATATTTGTTGTGACCATTAGCAAATATAATGTAAGTCACATTGGTTTAGCCATATATATATGTGTCAATTTCTATGAATATATTTTTATATGCACTATGGAATTATTGTATCCATGCACACAGCTGTGTCTCTATGCAGTCAGACAGGGAGGTCACATTCCCCTCTGCTTGGTAATCCTTACATGTAGGAATCCTTTTAAGCATCGAATGATTTTCAGGAGTGAGTCTCTGAAGAATATCCCATCTTGACATTTTACAAAAAAACATTGTAAAAAGCCCTAATCAATCAGGAAAGATAACACTTAATTCCATTTCCACAGATACTGCATCTAGAACACTGTTTCTTTTTTATTTCTCTAGATCTCTGGAAAATGTTTTATCTTTCATTTACCCTGATGTCTAGAATACCAGTTATTTTCTATTGGAGTAGTTTAGTTTCCGCTCTTTTCCCGAAGGCTCTCAAGTGAGCCTGGAACTGTTTCCAATCATGCTGTGACAGCCAACATCCATCCATACTCTACAAATTCTGCCCAAGTATTTTTCTGCCTGTCAGCTCAACTGGTGCCAGATCATCTATACTCCATTGTATTTCGCAGACTGAGTTTCAGCCACTAACAATAGTCTTGCTTAAAAGCTAAGTTTAAGCATTGCAACATAACAGCAGTTACAGTGAGTGTGCTTAAGATGCATTCCAGAGTGTACAAGTTTCTGTCATTACTATGTCAGCCAATTATTACCCTGATTGTATAGTTCACCCAACTCTACCCTCATGGGGATATTTGTTTCCCACAAGGGTAGGTAAAACATCAACACAGGTACACACACCAGCTACATCAGAAAGACTGTTGTACATTAGTTCATTCTCTACCAACTGGACTAACAGCACCTCATGTTGCCCACCTGGCTACTTTGCATGTATTTCAATACCATTATACCATTAGTGAAAACACTACACCCTAGGCTGAAATACACAGGCTAATAACCCTCTTGTAGAACCCCATGCAGAATCTGTACGATAGTAACTCGCTAATGAGGTCATAGTACCGTATCTGATCAAACTATGTTCAGGGAGTGATGCTAATTATTACTCCAGAGGATATTATTATAGTAAGACAGATTTTCAAATGTAAATGTGTGAGTCCTAATGGAGGCCCACCCATTAGGGTGTTCAAGATCGTGCCACACACTTAACGTAACTCTTACCCTATCAAACTCTAACCCTATCCCAGTCTCCATTGCACTCCCCCTCTCCGCCCCTCTACACACCTGGCACTCACAGTAGGACTTGACAACAGACAGGAAATATGTAATCAACTGTAACCAACCTATTCTCCTTTTTTTCCCCAAGTATATCATATTTTTTATAAACAGTAGTTCACTAGTAAATGTGACCAAGAACGTGTATCTTGGCTTACGGTCACCAGTCTTCTTTTTGTTTATTTTTTTGAATTTTTCAAAAGTACAGATTCAGAGCTTTAAGTTGCATCATGCACTGACCAGGCACTGAAATCAAAGGAATATTTGGAAAGATACGATGCTTCAATTGTTGACACACTTGGATTTGCAGTACTGAGAAATCACCCCTCTATGTTTTGCCAAAGATCTCACCCCAGAACGGTCCCCTTTGTTCACGCCCATTCAAGATCATTCACACACTTTGTCAGGGAATGACAGTCACTGCCAAACTGTCTATTAGTAAGACTAATTATGTAAATGAATGTTACTGTTCGTAAAAGGGCCAAAAGGTCATCATCACATTCCGAGTGAATTGATTGCTCCATATTCAAACAACGATGTCCATTGTTTGTAGTTGTTTGATAAGGTAGCTATCAATTTATTAATTATTATTATGAATTATTTGTTAATATACAACATTTTCAATAAAGTAATATTAAATAGATAACATTTTTAATCACTAATGTTGTCACGTGTCCACCTGATCAACCTGCTCACCCCCCCGGCAATCCTTGTCACTGGTCAATTGTTCAACGGCCTGGGGCGCACACTCCAGCAGCATAGGAACATGGACTGAGGCACTCCCAATCACCTGTTACACCTGCAGCCTCTCACCTCATTAGTCACTTCATATAAGCTCCCTGTGATCTGTTAGTTGTGTGAGTGATTGCTCCTGTGTATGACGTCACTTTGTGTATTTGTAATCGTATGTAATCGTCTTTTTTATCCATGACCATGAAATTGGCATTCATTATATGCAACAGGAGGGGTGAATTTGCATGAAATCACACCTGCACCTTATTAACGCCTATTCTAATTAAAAACCTGTGAACGAATATAGCTGTAAGAATGCAGTTTGCAGGTCCATAACCCAGTGGAGGATTTTAATTGTTTCAAACAACGGATAAAATGCATTGCCAAAGTGCACGAAAACATATTCCAAAACTCTTGACGCTAAATTCAGAAACGAAACAAACCTTAAATCATACAATGACAATGACCAAAAAAGGAAAGGGGTGACAGAGCGAGCTATAAACATATTTATATGACAGTGGGAAAAGCAAGTCCAGGTAGCGGGGATGACCGTGTGCTGAAAAGCACCTTAGTGTAGCTCATTCTACAAGTAATGTTTTAACGTTCTTTTGCATGGTAAATAGGAAAATAGAGATGTCAGTTTATCAAACTTGTTGCACTAATGGAGCGAGTTGTTATAATGAATACATGAATAAATAATACAATGCCGAGTCTGACACCCTGATGTTGTGAACTATGATTAAACAGGAGACATGTCTATTGAACTGTATATAATACTTTTTAAACCTGAATGAATAGGGCCATACACTGTAGTAGTCTGGCCTCTTTATTGCCTTCTAACTGTTTCATTCACTGTCTTGCACTGTGTTTTGTTGAATCAGAGAGAGAAAAAATGTTTTGTGGTGGGGGAGAAAAAATCTTTATCTTCACCATGATGCATGGCTTTTGATTCAGTTATTTGCCTCACATTCACCAGCAAATGTAAGTCAACAAAGTTGCATATTTCAAGTTTGATAGAGCTGACAAGTTTGACAGACATGACAGCAACCAATCAGGGGAATATCTGGATGGGCACTGTTTTCTATTGTTACAACCAATGCTTATGTAATTTATTTAATGTATGTACAAAACACAGAGAGTTTGTTATTTTATATAAAAGGAAAGTTTACATGTTGATAAATCCATTGCTATAAATGGTAACACTTTATTTTGAGAGTCCAAAAAGTCTATCTCTAGATACTCTACATATTATCTGCAGACTATCGACAACATTTTAACAAACTATCTACTAACCCTAACCTTAACCATTCCCCTAATGTTAACCCTAACCTTAACCATTACACGAAAACATATTCTAAACCCACCCCTAACCTTAAACTACACAATTAGTTGCTTATCAACAGATAGTTTTTTGATAGTTTGTTGATAGTCAAAATATCATCAACAAACTATCTGTAGAGAACCTACAGATAGAATGTCGGACTCTCCAAATAAAGTGTAACCCTATAAATAACTACATTTCCACTCAAAATTAATAGTTAGTGTTTTTCTCACAAGTAAACATCTCTGTCAAACTCCTAGATGTAGGTGGCGGGTCACTATTACATTATATAAGGGTATTGGGATTTCTCTCTGGTTTGTGCAGCAGTGTCCGGAAACAGAGGGGGAACATAATTAGGAACATTGCTAAATGTGACCCATTACCTCATTCTCTCAGCACACCTTTTCCCTCTGTTGTATTGCTCCTCCCCCACACATCCCTCTCCCCGCCCACATTCCCGCTGCTTCTCTCAACTCCCCACCTCCAGCCAACACACATTTCCCCCTGACATCCCCTGTCCCGCACAATATGTTTCCATATTGCTACATCTATCAGTGTGACTTCATGGTGACCTCTCCTCTGTTAGGAGGAGTGTTTTTTCACTGCATCCCTTCTTTCGTACCATTCCTGTCCTCCCACTCCATATTTCTTGCTCTCTCTCGCTCCTGTTTCTCCTCAGCTTAACATTGCAGGGATCAGCTCTCACCCCTGCCTTCTCATTTCTCTCCCCAGTTATTTGTTGCCTCCCTCCCTTCATCCTCTTCCTGACACTACAGTGAAACTCTCTCTCTTTCTCGCCATGCCTCTCCTCTAGCCTCCCTAGTCCCAGTGGATGTATCCTCTATCCCTTGGTTGTTTCCCTGTCCCATGGGACAGCTCCCCTTCTTACTATTCCTCTCTGTTTCTCATCTCCCTTTCTCTCCTCTCACTCTATTCTTTTCTCTCTCCCACTTCTCCCGCTCTTTCTCCCCCTCCGTTCGTCCCACCGCTGAGCCTGGACCTTATCTCATTCAGAGCAAATGCCGATGCTAAATGTGTCTCTCTTCTCTATTCCATATCCTCAACCAGGTTGCAGGCCCAATATTCCATAAAACCGTTTCAACATTCAGATCAATGCATGGGTTTGAAACAGGGACGCTTCACTGTGCTTCATGACGCTTCACTGTGCTCTACTTGATGCTGTTACAAAATGTTCATGTTTATTGGTGAGTTGGGGTACTTTGTGGTGTTGGTTGATAGTTCCCACTTTTTTGTCACTTTGTATCACGCATCACTAGGTTTTTCTGAATTACCTCCAACCATCCTTTGACCTTTTTCTCTAAAATTGTCAAATTTCATAAGTTCACATGTTTCCTGATGACTTAACCCATTAACCCATAGCTGAAATGCCATTTCAGGAACTGTCGTCTTCCTCCATTCTGTTTCTTCAACTTCTCTTTCTCAAGGGACTTTAGGCATCTCCCCTGACCCAGATGTCCCTTGGGGCCCACTATGGCACAGTCATAGAAAGACAAAAACACTTGTTGATCACCACGCTCAGTAAACACTGGTGCATAATGGTAGAAATAGATAAAAGACTCTTGCATGACTAAGTATCTTTATTGTGGTAAATATTAGCTAGACTAATGAGATTGATTGAACCAGACTGTTCAAGAGTCCGTTGAAAAGCCCATAAGAAGAGACAAATGTCTAACTGTCACTTTTTTCAGCTGGAGAAAAGAGAATGTCTAAAAAACCCTTAAAGGAAAATGAGTAGTAAGTAAATAAAAATATTTTATGTAGTATTTAAAAATGTTACCATAAAATGATTTATGTCATATACAATGCTGTGAACATTTTGGTTGCTTCTGTATCAGTTTGCAATTGAAATACCACAAGGTCCAGAATTTAAAGCGAACTTAGTGCTCGCCCCCTAGTGCGTAGCTTCCAGAGCGTAAAGCCTTCGGCCTACTTAAAAAATCTTAAAATAAATCTTACAAAGTCAATTGAGAGTTATACCAGCGACCTAGCTTTAAATGGCATGGATTGAGCAATATGTTGTGAGCCATTATTTTTAATTTTACATCACATTTATCCAAGTTTATACACAAACATATACTGTAGACCAGTGGCGGCTCCTGGAAAAATTATCAGGGGGGGAATCTTTCTGATAATAGCCGCTTTCCAACCAAGTAGTTACAGGAACGTAGTTATATCAACAGTCCACTTCTAAACAGTTCTACAAACTACTCTATATAGAATATAGAGGTAGAGTATTGGAATATAAAGTGGCAGTACAGGAGAGATGACAGTAGGATAGGTAACATGATGAACATGGCTGAAAATGTTAATGTGCAAATTACTACTTCAGTCTGACTCCCTAACCATTAACCATCTGCACCACATCTGAGATACCAAGTTACTATAGCCTGCCCTACACTATAGTATCCACAAGAATGGCATTTTTTGCCAAAAACTCTGTCTTTCACAGACACACACGCACCATTTGACAACATTTCTATGTGCACATTAGCACATGCAAGAATGATGGAATGATAGGCTACATGATAGTACAGAATGCTCTATCATAGCCTAGAATGACAGGGAAGGGGCCACCTACGGATGCACTACAAAACATGTTCCAACTTTAACGACTGCCAATAGACACTACAACTGTTTTTATCACAACTGTTTAGCAACACATTGTGTCGAACATCATGTCCTGAATAAAACAATTTAGGACAGTAAACACAGCATAAACTATAGAAGAGAAACAGGCAATGTAGACAGGAAAGGGAAAGGAAACAAGTGTCATGGTCTTTAAGATGTCTATAGGCATGGGCCTACCTTATCTGAAGAGAAGCTCACATCAGTGTCTCGTCTGACACGATTACATCCACTAGAGTCTGTTTTATCCAACAATAGACTAATATCAACAACATGAACATGGACCAACTACCTATGCAATGTAATTATTGTAATGAATTACAAGCGCTATTATTTTGAAAAGGAAAATCTGAGTTTGTGTTGCTGGTATAATAAGCCACTTTCCGACCAAGTAGTTACAGGAACGTAGTTATAGGAACAGCCCACTTCTAAAGTTCTATTAACTACTCTCCCCCAAAACAGGTTTGCTATTTGCATTCGCACTGGCCATGTGGCCATAGAAACTGGAAGAAGTGGTATCGGAGTGACAGAAGACACATAGCGTCATAACCAGACTTTAGCGTAACGCCACATACAACAACATTTCACTGTTGAATGAGTATGGGTAAAACTGGGTGTATGATTGGAGAAAAGTGTGTAAATCATCTTATGTATGCGAATGATCTGGTTGTTTTCAGCCCAATTAGTGCTGGGTTCCAACAGCTGCTTACTGTTTGTTCAGATTACGGGGCTGAAAACGACATCCAATACAATTTTAAAAAGTGTTGTGTTGATATGTCCTCATAACGGAGTTTGAATGGCGGCGTTTAAAAGCTAGAGTACTTAACAGAGAAACAGAAGACGAAGACTCTAGTGTAATATGACGGAAGTAGAAGAGCAGAATGCAACAGGCAAAAGTAGCCTTCAAAAGTAGCTAAAAAATATTTGACCATTTGCGCTACAAGCATTCCCTCAGAACGTGTGTTCAGTGCTGCAGGTAACGTTGTTTCGTCTTTCAGGGCCTCCCTTAAACCTAACAAATGTTGTTTTATTTCTAGCAAAAAATATGAAAGATGGGATGTAAAACTATAGCCTAGTCTATAATTCATTTTGCATTTATTTATTTATAAATGTGTTCCTTACTATGTTCAATTGCCTTAGCCTCTGGTGTGTGTGCAAAACTGTGTGTGTGTGTGCGCGCGGGGGGATCTAAAGCGGTATACTGCACTACCCTGGGATTTTCTTGGTTTTCAACCACGGTAAGAAAAAATACATACCGCCCCAGCCCTAGATACAAAACCAAATTGAAGTAAGATCCACTTGGAGAATTTAAAAAATTCAGCAATCATCTCTGACCAATATCTTTCAATTTTACATTGCATTCAACAACATAAATACACAAAAAATTACATGGTAGATCATGCTAACCAGCTTTTACCTCTGCTAAGTGCTAGACAATCTTGACCCAGCTGGTACTGTAAATTTAGTTAATTTTTTTGGCATACTGAAAGTTTCCATAAACTACAGTACATGTTAAACTTAAATGATCTTGTAAGAAGAGACAAGTGCAGCGGTAAAGAAATATTTAAATCCAGAAGGAATTCAGGCATAGACACAGAATATACAGCAGAAAATTCAGGCACAACGTTAATAACTGACAACAAAGGTACAGCTCACAAGGTTTAAATACTAAAGAAAACTAGGTGCACCTGTGTGCGTAATCAAGGTAACCTAGCTAACATAGAGATAGGCAGAACAGGCTTCTTCATATAGTATCAGCAATATAGCCTGTCACAAAGAAGGATAGAGAACCTAACGTTTTCGTGTCTTATAGTCTGTAAAACCAAACTTATAACTGTGCGTAGTCCATATGTAAGAGAGATCCCCTAGTACTCCGGGGAGGTAGATCGACGCACACCACAGGTTCCCGGTAGTCATCTTGGCTGGAAAGCAAAAATTATGTCTTGTCTCAATTTTTACCACAAACATTTTCTGTATCTGTTGTCATTGCTGGCTAATTTCCACAATCACCACCTGTGCAAGTTTCTTCTACTGCAGGCTTGACAGTAGCTTCATATGGCTACAAATCATAGAATCAGCTTGATTCACCTGATTTCTTCCTAATTGTATTCCGACTCAAACATGTATTGCTGGATATTACCATTCAATAACACTTGATCAAAGTTGAAATCGTCCAGCTCTTTAAATATTGAATCCCTTTCACTAGCCTTTGTAGAAAACAAAATGCCTCTCTGACTCTTGTTATACTCTTGTGGTACTTATTTAACAGAAGAATGCAATCCATAATATCCTCGACCTCACTACATAGATTTATTCTCCAATCAACTCCCTTCAGTGGCAGGACAAATAAAGTTTAGGATGTAAACCGAACACCTGCCCTCAATCTAGCTGTAGTTTTCAAAAATGCCTGTCACCAAAGGTACAATTTAGAAAATGACTGTCACGTCTTTCAGGGACATTTGGGAAGTCGTGGCATAAAGACTGAACTGTAATGGACTATTTTGGTTTATAACAGGGATGATATTGTGTATGGAATATTTTCAGCATTTATATGCATTTGGTTTGTTTATGGGTTTTGGAGCACCACCTTCTGGGCACTGACCTTATATAGCCGGTTTCACTTGGATAGATCATCATTACACATGACATGAGAAGGGTAATTAGGTGATCAGTGCCCACACTCGTTGGTGATTAGTAATCAAAGAGGCTATATAGCTTCAGTGCCCCCGAGGGTTTGTGCACTTTATTGTCAGTCTTAACCCCTGTTTATGTTGGACTCTCCTGCTGCTATTCGGAAGTATTCTACTAATTGTGCCTTCTCCACTAAGAGTCGTAAGTAGAGTATGTTTGTATATCTCAGGCAGGTGAACGCGCTGTTATTCTGTAAGCACGTCTATGCCATGTTAGAGCATAGTAAAGCAGGATATATATTTGTTGTGCAGCTGATATAAAGCCTCCGTTGTGTCAGCAGAGAACTGCCTCTTCAGTAAAACTTTGTGTTCATTAAACATCTCGAACACTCCTCCCTGCATTCTGGTCTCCCTTCCTCTATCTACAACACCACCACCAGCAGCATTGTGACACTTAGCACAACAAACCCACTAAAAGAAATTCTACATTCATTACATATTAGAAAAAGGACACATCACAATTCTAATCATAGGACCTCACAGCAACACAATAAACAAAGTACATTTCCCTGAAAGCTTAGAAAAATAGCTTCTGCTTTTTTAATTATCTACAGTATGTGCACCCAAGTTATCCCCGCCCCCCTCCTCGCCACTAATTACCTCCCCCTCCTGTAATTATAACCATCCTCAAAGGTCTGTTTCTGGTCAAATCTAATTGGTCGGTGGGAGCTCTGTTCCAGAATGGTGCTCTGATGGTTGCCCAATGGGGCCAGATGTTTAGAAGTCACAGATTCTAATTGGAAAACACCTGCCAGATCTCTTAATAGGGCCCTTTCATCTCAATCCCTGGGGCAAGTACACCTAAAGGTTGCAAGACTGGGGTGATGCAAATTTTATTTTTATTTTTTAACAATGACATGCTGAGCAGACTGCTAAACTTACATTTCATGTACAGGTAACAACCAAAATAAAGAAAACACTGAAATACTAGGGAAAGAAAGATATTGAAAATGTGTGCGATGTGGAACCCCCATGGTCATGCTAAAAACTGTTGGTCAGATCAAGTTGACCAATATTTTGAAAACCATTGTAGAAATCACCTCAGTGAATGAAAGGCCTCTTTCTACAGTGATGAAGACTGCTCAACGTATTGATATGCCAGATATACCATCATGATCTCAATCATCAGACCTCAGTCCTAGTTGAATACCTATAGGAGAGTCTGGAGTAATGCCTTAGACAGCAATTTCCAACAATCCAAACAAACAACTTGCAGAATCAGGCTGAATATGCATGTTCTGGTATTTCATATTTGCAAACATCCTATTCAATATCCTATTAGGAAAGATAAAAAAATCCAATCAAACCTAATCTAGCCAGACTGATGATATCGAACATTTTGAACATTTTCATTTAATTATGTAACTCAAATGGAATGTGTACCAGACAGAAATAATTCTAAAGCCTTTGTTCTAAGAATGATCAGAGATAACGGATAAAGATGGATTAATGGCCATTAGGTGACTATGTCCACAAGTCAGAGAGAGAGGACAGAAATATAATTGAGCCATTCAATAAACTGGGAGAATGGGATGTGAACATCTGATCTGCTTTAAATAGCCAGCAAAAAATATATTTTACCAGCCAAACCATGCAATGAAAATGTCAAATTACAAATACACAGCAAAATGGTCTCGCCATGTGGCAAGTTGTCACCTTCTTCAATCAATCCATCAAATTCTGTCTACATTCTGTTTGGATGTCCCAAGACAAAACCACTGTTGCACCTGCACGTGTGAAAAATAACACTTCCCACGTATCCAAGTAAGTACATTGACTAAATTATCATGCTCCATATTTTTATACTCTCACAGCATAAAGTTTTTCAGCAATTTGAGCTACAGTAGCTCGTCTGGATTGAACCACATGGGCCAGAATTTTCTCCCCACATGCATCAATGAGCCTTAGCGCACCATGACCCGCTTTACCTTTCTTAAACCACTTTTGATAGGTACCGACCACTGCAGAATGGGAACACCCATAGAAATAGAATGGATAGAAAGGCCATTGAGTTGCTTGGCATGGTCATTCGATTGGTACACAACAAAATGGCGATTGTTGTTAGTTGTCACGGTGACAACACGCAAATCGGTTTAATGCGGAAGTAGGCCGCTAGATCTTTGCAATGGATGGAACACGTAAAAATGGCTGCCGCTCTGACCATTCTGCTACATTGATTTGAATTGGAATGGCATTTCAAATCATTCCATTTCAATCAATCAATCAAATTTATTTTATAAAGCCCTTTTTACAACAGCAGTTGTCACAAAGTGCTTTGACAGACACCCGGCCCGAGACCCCGAAAAGCAAGCAACACAAGTGATGCACAGTGGCTAGGAAAAACTCCCTAGTAGGAGGGACATAGGAAGAAACCTAGAGAGAGGCCAGACTCAAGGGGGTGGCCAGTCCTCTTCTGGCTGTACCGGGTGGGGGATCTGAAGGTACACAGCCCATTGTAATAAGGTCAATCCGTGTTCAGTTATTGTCCAGCAATGAAGATA
>JACXGM010007395.1:0-30750 GCA_016801145.1 Umbra pygmaea
ACACACACACACACACACACACACACACACGGGCCCCGCCCACTCACAGGGTTGATGGATCACACACACACACACACGGGCCCCGCCCACTCACAGGGTTGATGGATCACACACACTCGGGCCCCGCCCACTCACAGGGTTGATGGCGTTGACCAGCTTCCGAGGTTTGCTGAACTGCATCAGGCTCTCCCTCAGGTTGTTCAGTGGTCCCTCCACCAGTACCTTCTGTTCCTTGTAGTAGTTGAGCAGGTGGTTCCACAGAGGCTGCTTAGACAGGGCCTTGGGGTTGCCCACGATGATCACACCATACCTTCAAACAGCACACGTAGGTCTGGTGACATACCTGCTTCAATGCAGCAGAACTCAAACGCCTTCTTGGATCCACCAGCAGTGTGACACTCCTTTGTTACAGTCAGAGTAATTATCTTTCTCTAAAACCTCACCGAACTAAACGGAGATCTAACGCCAAACTTTAATGTCTTAATCCAGGGGTGCCCACACTTTTTTGCATGATGATCTACTTTTAAAATGTTAAACTCAATGAGATCTACCAAGTTAAAAAGAGTTTATTTTTAAAAAACACACTTCAAATGCTTGTTGCTACTACTGCATGTATCTTTATGTGGAATTCTTCATCTAATTAAGGAGAAGCGTTAATGAATGTTGATTGTTTATATTCCAATTTAACGCTGAACTCAAAACATCTACAACACAACAGATTACAAGAGCCAGTTTATGATGGTGTGACTCAACCGTAACTATACCTCTGTGAATGCCTTTGCTTTTAGGCTTGGGCGACTAAAAAGTGACTGTTGACCAGTTTATTGAGATTTCAGTTCTTTCACCTTTGTTCTTCTATAAGCTCGCTTCCTACAGGAAAATCGTTGTCATAGATTTTATTAAGTGTCCAAAAATGTTTGTCAACGTTTCCTTTCATTGGAATACCAATAGGCTACTTGTTTGGCAGATCAAACAAATGCATTAAGAAAAGGACATAGCATGGAAATTGTAAGTTTTAGGCTTTTGCTTGGTACCGCACTCATTTTCAAATGCTTGGAATTTATTTTACATTTGTATTTTGCAAATGAATGTCATATGTGCTACCGAATACGGAGATTAGGCCTAATCCAAGCTTCACTATTATGTGCTCTGTGCTCCGAGTCCGAAGCTCTTGGAAATCCCGAGGCAGACTAAACTTTAGTTGTCATGGCAACTGAATAAACAAATCTTGCCTGGTCAAAATCTATTCGTTAAGTGCATGCAGAAAGAAACTAAATGGAGAAGTAATGTTTTTTTTTTTTTTATGAAAATAAAAATGTAGCAAAAGCATTTATTAAAAATGTGCGATCTACCAGCATTGTCTTTGCGATCGACTGGTAGATTGCGATCGACCTATTGGGCACCCCGTCTTAATATATGCACAGGGCTTCCGGAGACAGTACAGATGTGGTTTACCTGGCTCTGGTGAGAGCCACGTTAAGACGGCGCGGGTCGTTGAGGAAGCCGATGCCCTGGTGCTCGTTGGCTCGGACGCAGGACAAAATTATGAAGTCCTTCTCTCTGCCCTGAAAGGCATCAACGCTGGCGATCTCCACCTCCTGAGGACAGCCAGAAGACAGGACGGTTAACGACTAACATTCATAAAACAGTACCACACTGAGTGGGTAGCCCAGAGCGGATAGCCCAGAGCGGATAGCCCAGAGCGGATAGCCCAGAGTGAAGAGTACCTGGTAGAGCTTGGTGTGAAGGGAGCCACTGAACTGCATGTACTGCACCAGGTAGGACCTCTGGCCCTCGTAGGGGGTAATGATGCCTATCTGGTCAGGCTTGGCTCCAGCCTTCAGCAGCCTGGTGGTGATCTTCTCCACATTGGAGGCCTCCGTCCTGCACAGGACAAAAACAAGTCACAACAAAGTAACAACAAAAGCTTGTTAAAATTCCAACATTCCCTTCATATGACTAAGGATGGTTCGTGTTTGGTCAAGCACAGAGAAGACAGGTCCTCGTTTACACAGTACCTGTTAAGGTAGGATGTCCCAGAGCTTGCGATTTCCTCCTGGCCCTGGGTCACGTAAAAGAACATGGGCTTGTCTGGCTGCGGCCACTGGAAGTCAAAGCCGTTCTTAATGCGGTCAGCTGTGTGAACAAATGAGAGAGCTCAGGAAGGCAGAACTAGCACATTAGCATGAAGGTAAATCCAGGTGTAAATGTATAGGCCAGTGTTGTGTTTTAGCTGTGATGCTCTAAAACTGGTGCATCGTGACTACTGTTTTCCTGGGTACATTAACTGCCCCAAGCAAGTAGACATCAGTGAATACAGACCAGACAAGCTAACTTCTGGTTTATGTCAATACTTCCTAGAAGTGGATATACTCACAGGAACCGTACTAGGACAGGGTTCCAGAAAAGCGTGTTCCACTGGTGGGAGTCTTTCAGTTTCTGATACCGGTATGTTTAGTTGCACCCCACATTTTTTATTCAAACATTACTAAAGTTAAATATATACTGTATTTGGCATATTGGTTTGTACATTCATATCAATTCAGTAATTTCATTAGATTTATGTTTAGCTGTCCTGTAGCTCTATTATTAGGCTATTAGCATTGTCTAGGACCCTGTGTTGTTAAAACTGCAATTACTGTTAGACCTAGAAGAGCAGCTGGAGAGCATTACATTTCTCATGGTTCTTAGCGATCTTACTTTGTAGTAATTAAATGCTTGAGTGTTCATGTGTTTAGAGTTCAACGTCACCTATAAATCTTAGTAACGGAACGTTCGACTCATTTTGTTGACTTGAAACTTCAACTTGTTCAGTGAAAGAAACCATAACAAGCTTTGTTTTGCTATAACCTCAGTTTCCTCCTTGCTTGATATGCTGTAATTTCACCTCAGTTCCTCTTAAATATGAAAGTTATCATGGCACACACAAGGACCTGTGACATGCGCCAACAGGATGAAGTTGTCTAGATTACTCCCTTGTCGGTAGGAGGGCTCAAGCAGCCACACGCAACTCGCTAAACACAGTTTTTCGTCATGCAAAAGGCAGCCAGACCAATTGTAATAAAAGCACATCTTCGTTACGTTGGGTTATATCTGCCTTGTGCTTTCCCCAGCTCATCTAGTACAAGTGACCTGGATAGAGTTACAGTCAAGATGGCAACAGAGGGAGCACTTTCAGACTGAAAACTTCACAAGAACACAGGGACCACACACATCAAGTGTGACAGGGCAACAGATGGCGACAGCAATCGCACGAACTGGGACGGACAAGAACAGCGGAAGCATGGCCTAAGTGGAGATTCACCAGGCAAAACTTCAGGATCGGTAGCGTCAATGTCTGGGTTAATACATAAAGGACTGAGCTATGATTAAACCCTCTGGACGGTGGAGCTACGTGATGTACTGGCCCCAACAACCTGTTCCTCACTGACGTACCAGCGGTCACTCCGTTCTGCAGGGAGCCCTCGTAGAAGATGTTTGAGGGGAAGGCGCTGAGGGCCGGGTGCATACGGTACTGCACCTGCAGTCGGATTGGCCTGATGCCCAGAACCACCAGACGCTCAAACAGAGACTGGGACAGACCTGCCTTGGCTGCCTTCTTACACATCACAACTGGGCCCAGCTGGCAGTGGTCTCCCACCAGGATCAGCTGAGGAGAAATAAATAATACTCATTGATTAACATTCTACTGGTAGTCAGACTACTGATATACATAGCAAGAACACTTTTATGGTGACATGCCATCAAGCTCCCTGACTGGGTAGGGTTGATCCTAGAACGTGCCCCGAGACGTACCTGCTTGGCCCCCAGTATGACAGGCACCATGCACTCTGGTTCTGTGGCCTGGGTGCTCTCGTCAATGAGGATGGAGCGGAACTGCATCTTGGCCAGACGCGGGTCTCCTGCCCCCACGCAGGTACAGCATATCACGTCCGCATTCTGAGGGGCACAAAAGAAAGCGCGATGGGGTCAGTTCAGATTGTGAATGTGTTCATTTATTTAAATGTATTATTATTAATTTTATTTGAAATGTAGAGGGGCACAGATATGAAGGGTAAAGACAGTTGGTCTAACTGGAGCTCGAGCCATCGTTGCCAGGGGAAACGTGGCCTCCAGTGGTGGTAGCTAGGAGCACTACACCAAACTCTGGCAGAGATCACACTTTTTCAGGACTGGAAAAATAGTTACCATGAGAAGTTCTCTCTCCGCTGTGCGCTTCAGTGCCCTGTAGCGCTTTTCATCGGAGGACGAAAGCTCACCAGTCTCGTCTTTTAGTTGCTGCAACTTCTGAAGCTCTGGTATACTGAACACCGATACAACAACTGAAGTGTTTGTGCGCTGAACACATACAACAACTGAAAAGCTGTCCTATTACTGTGCAAAAATGTAGCCTATGACAAAGGCAAGGGTGCAGATAGGCATTTAAACATGACATCAGCACCTACGATTTTAAACTAAGGCAAGTTTCATAGCCTATAAATACACCCGTCCTTTTAAGAAAGAAAAGCCAACCCACCTGTCCATGTTGCGGATCTGGTTGTGCAGCGCCAAGAAGGAGACGGGGGAATCGATGGCCTCTCGGCTCTTAGCACACAGCCTGACCACCTTCAGGCCTGACATGTGGATCTTCTCAGTCAGCTGGTCCACTGCTATGTTACTGGGCGCGCACACCAGCACCGGCCTGAGGACGGACAACCCGCAATACGGATGGAAAACATGCGTACAGACCTTAATGCTGGTCAAAATATCATATGCAACAATGACCTCTCAATACTAATGTAGTAGTTACTTGTAGATACCGTGTGTTGTTTTGTGATGTAATAGTTACTGTTATAATGACCATTAGTTATGTGCAGATATTGCCTTGATTCCCTCGTCAAGGTGACCGTGTCTGCCAGCTTGACTCCGTCCCTCAGACGACAGCTCAAGCCATGGACTTTCTAATGCCTGTTCTCATTGGTATTCTATTTTACCATGTGACCTTCAAGCGCTTTCAGATGTCTAGTTGACTAGTTTGCTATGAATGGACTGTATCGGCATCTCACCCGTTGCCCTGTCTGGCCAGGTGGTAGACGACAGTGGCGGAGGTGACAGTTTTCCCTGTGCCGGGGGGGCCCTGAATCAGACTCAGAGGACGCTGGAGCACCGTCTTCACCGCGTACACCTGCGACAACATCACATTTAAAAAAATTACACAGAGGAAATTTATTTAAGGTCACACCCCTTTTTCAAACATCAAATCTAGCCCTCATACCAATATGGCTACCTGGGTATCTCCAGCTTCCAAAGGGCTGCACTCTACCCAGTAACTATTTCCAACACTGCTGTTGAAAACTTCAATACATTTTCAGTCAGTTCGCCTGGTAAAACAACAGGACATTAACAACTGGTGATGTCGACACCCACCTGTGAGTGGTTGAGGTCGGGCAGGCCTTGGGCGGTGAAGCGCTTGGGCAGCTGACATTTGATGACTACATCTTCCACCTCGTGGCCCAGCAGCTTGTGGTAAATGTACCCCGACACAGAGGTCTCATCTACGGCAAAGGTCTTAAGGGCACTCTGCATCCTGGGTGAAATTGAAACCGAGTGATTCCACTGCGAAAGGGAGGCACGGTCAGTCCGTGTCTCTTCATGCAGACCCAACTGCTCCTACCTGTCAAAAGAGGTGGACTTCCACACAAAGTCGACCTGGAAGTTGTGCGGTACTTCCACAGGGGCCCCGGCACTGCTCCTCAGCTCGATGGCGATCTCATCCCCATAATCTGGTGAGAAGGGACTAAGGACTATACACAACTTTATGACAGTTATTAATTCCAAAGTCTAATGTGGGGATCTTGCTGTTCTATCAGACAGGTCGACTATGAGAGAGTGAGGCAAAACAGAACTTTCATTAAAACGAGTAAATTGACGAAACAACAGCGCAGTGAAAGGGATACTGTCTGGGACTTTGATGACGTGTCCGATGCCTTTCCAAAGAGGAGCAAGGTCTCCCTTGTACCTCAGGCAGATCTCGTCACCCTGCATCAGGCGCATGTCTACAGAAATACAAAGAATAGAGTAGAATTAGCTTTCGAAAAGCACATGTTTTTTTTCAATTCCTCCTCTCCCTATTGGTCATGTCCCACCCAGACCCTGTGTTGTCGACAACTCCCCAACAGATGCAGGATGGTCCAGGGGGCTTACGTTTCCTTCAAGCACGTCGTCCAGCCGTGTGATTCTTATAACGCCTTAAATAAGCTCATGTACTGAACGATTACACATTAGCCAACTATAGCTCCGCGATTCCATTCACATCTGCACTCAAGGAGTCGCTGGAGAGCGACCAGGCAAGGTACGCTAGTCTAACATTCCTACCCCACTACCCTGGGTAGGGCAATATATGGAATTGTCTATATTTTTGAGTTTGGTTTTGAGCAGAAAAATGCCTAAATCATGCTATTCAAATATATTTGTTCTTGTGCACGTACGCTTAGAATAAAAAAACAGCCCTTCATTGTGCTTTCTGTAGAGCTCCTAACCGCACAGTCGTCCATGGTCAGGGTTAAATGCATGTGAAAGTAAAACATATCCACTAATCAGTCCTCAACAGCCTTGCCCACCTAAATTAGTATCTTAAAGAGACAGTCAAGCTTATAATGGTTAACGGTGAAGCGTAAAGATAATTGCCACAGGTAGCCTACCCGTATGACGAAACTTCTCCAGTACCTGTTTATTAAGAGCAAATCTTAAAGGTGCAATATGTAATATACTGTATGTACTGTAATAAATCCAAAAATGACACCAATGCCTCATCAGATATTAAGGAAACATGTTAAACTGAAATACTATCTTTTCTGACAACAATGCTAATGTCAGGATTTTTTCTTTTTTAAATTTACGTTCTGTGACGGAATTTATGTTTTGACCTGTGTGTTGTTATCAACTGCTCATTAACAGCACGACCGGGTTGACAGGCATACCTGTAAAAACGCAAACCCAGCACGCTACAGCCATGGAAGCAGCATATAAACGAACAAGATCAACAGAGATATATTCTACCCCAAAAAATTCTGCATGTTTCTAAACGACTGCATGACCAGAGACGTAGTAAAAAGCGGTTCGCTTGTCATTGTTGTGCTGATCTTGTTTGTCACGTTAGTTTTGATTCTGGGTAGGAGGGGGCAGAGGGAGACAACTCAGGTATTTTGAATTTGGACTGCAGTACCCATTTTAACCCGACTGTCCGTTTTACATTTTGGATAGACCTTTAAATGTAAAGATGTAAAAGTAGGCACAAATGATATGGGAGTAATGTATGTTCAAATATGTTACATATCACCGGCCACATATTAGTATTTCTTTTTCATCCTGACTGATACATTCCTACAGAGCACATCAGTAGTGACCAGACTGCTTTTCTTCTCATCTGCAAATAATAGTTTGACCAAAAAAATTAAGGAAATCCTTAAGCCAAAAGCAGTGCTGTTCCAAACGTTCAAAAAAAATATGTTAATTTGCGATCACCAGTAGCCACGTAAACAGTAGTTCTTAACCTATGGTTTTGGACACCTGAACTTGGGCCAACAAGGTTGTCTGTTATGTAATTATTTAATGTAGTTGATTTATTCATGTGTAATCCACTGTCATGGCAACATGGCAAATATATTGGGAGCCTCTTGTATACAAAATAGAGATGACAAATTTGTCATACTTACTACCAAATCTGATAGGATTGAGCATTATTCTTTTACTGAAATACATTTTAAGATTAAATGAAGCGATCAGCAACATTCGTAACTTTTCCTAAACATTGTTTATGTTTTGCACACCCATTTGACAAAAAAGTGCAAATTTTCTCAAGTTTAACTCGAGGTCATTTCGCCCAGGCTTAACCCTGGGCAGCGCTGTATCAATTTGCCCTGTTTCGTGCTTGGGCTTTTGGCATAGTAGGAAATGCCATGACCAGAATCAAACCTCTGGCCACTGTGATGTAGTTGTCCTGCGAAGCAAAAACTTAGCCCACTGCCCTACACAAAGCCCCCGACACATTTTATAGAAACAGGACATTAATCACACAAACATGTAACCGATCACACACAAACACATTCAGACAAAATAGGACACTCAAACATGCTTGGCCGTGGGAATGTGAGAAAAGTATTCGCCCGAATGGAATGGACACGGATGACTTGTGGACACTTGTGGACATTGATGAAGATGAATAAAAAAAGAATTACCACCTGAGTCCGTCTTGGGAAGGCTGAAATAAGCAATCCGCTTTTTATTGAGCCCCAAATCCCACCTGACAGTTATATTGTCTTGGGTCTGTGAAACAAGAGACAGAGATCAATCAATCACATCAATGCAGAAAGAGACAGACTGAACACTCCAGCAGAACATAGCACCGCTCACCTGGGACTCTTTCAGTTTCTTGTCATAGTCTGCCTCAAGTTTGACCAGGGGCCCAAAGATGTTCTGGTACTGGTAGGCATCCTCATAGCGCAGTAGCACGTGTTGAGGTTCCTCGTCCACACCAGGCTTCTCCAAATCCTCCAGTGTGGCTCTGGGGTTTTCCTGAATACAGAGAGCTGGCCGTTAAGTAACAGCCAGAGTGTTGCTAACTCAGAGATTTAAAATTCTAAATAACATCTCAAAGCTCAAGCCAGAGTTTTGTGTAACATTCTAAGCTCCCAAATCTGGCACATGCAATCTTCTCTGTCTCCCCCTAGATGCCTGTCTCCCAAGCCTTTGGATCCTACTGTTCTGTCAGTAAAAAGGATTTTCATTAAATTACCCCCCAAAAAATCTTAAAAGATATCTGAATATCTTTCTATCTATCTAAGCTTACGGACCTTCCACAGCTCCTCCAGCTTGTTGATCTGCTGGGCAGTAATCTGGCGGGCCCGGAGCTGCTCCTGCTCAGACGGGATCTTCACCAGCCAGGACAGGAAGCAGCGGTCCTGGATCAGGGGCTGCCACTGGGAGCTGTCCCAGTTGATGTCCTTCAGGCTGCTTTGACTGGCACATGGCTGCCTGAATAACCAAAACACATCACTCACTGTGCTGTCCTACAACATCCCAACACTGAGAAGAGCCATTGCATTATGGGTCAAGAAATTAAAGGACAAGAATCTTTTGAAAATCATCTCGTTCTGCTTTACCTGCACAGAAGTACCACCACAGAGTCTGCCTTGGCAGGGATGAAGCCCAGAAGGAAGACGTTGCGACAGCCGCAGTTGTAACACTCCAGGACAGTCTCCCCTAGAGGACCATCCTTGTGCAGAGTCACCTCCTTAGACTTGGCTCTGACCAGGTGGTTCACAATGTGACTGAGAAAAGAACATGAGGTATACAGTATCAACCATAGAAATTAAATCGAAAAGTGCCATTCCAATGCAAAAAAATGTAGCTGAACGGTCAGAGTGGCAGCCATTTTCACGTGTACCATTCCAGTGCAAAGATCTAGCGCCCTACTTCTGATTCGCGTGTTGTTACTGTGACAACTAACGACAGTCAACATTTTTTTGTGTACTAATCGAATGACCACGCCAAACAGTTTAATAAGGCTTCTATAGATTTAATTTCTATTGTATCAACGCTTCTGAAAAGAACATGAGGTATATCAATGCTTTTGAGGTCTTTGTGGGCATCATTTCCAAGTCTCTGTTTGTATCAAATATCCACTTGTGTATAGTTTCCTATGTAGAGTGCATTCCAGCTACTTCTACCATTTACAAATTAGTCCTTTAGCCTATGCACTTATTAAGATTAGTGGCAAGACTACTTATTTTTATATATAATTTACATCACATATTTGGTTTCTGAAGCCTACCTGCCAGAGGTATTTCCACGGCCATTGCAAAACCATTTCTTGCTGGTATTACAATAAACCACACAAGCCGGGTCATGAATTCCGCAATAACTGGGGAAAGGAATAACAGCATGTCAAAATCACAATTGTCAAAATTGTATAGGGACAAAAACAGATATTTAAAATCATACTATTACACAAGACTAAACGAAGTATTTCACCTGCATGCATGGACTGGGAGGTCTTTAGTATAATACGTGTCCTCCTCATCTTCTTCAAAGTTCAACTCCGCCAGAAGTTGACTTGCTTTCACCACAGAGTCATCACCATTCTGCAGAATACCATCCGGCCCATTCACCTATTTAAAAAATAAATAAATATCAAGGCAGCGGCAAAGTAATCAATATATATTGTAATCAATATATATATATATATAGCATATGCTGAACATGGACACAGCCACATATCAAACTATGGGTTTTATTTAACTACAAATGTATGACAGCTAGCCCCGTTGCAATTAAATACTTAAGCAAATCAAAGGAATCAAAACTAGTATTCCTGATCAAGTCAAATAAATAAATATATATTTGGATCGTTATCTTGTCAACTAACTAGTGATGGGGTTGTGTGACTGTCCTGCAGTGATGAACCTCACTATAGCCAGTCTTTTGAAATCACATAGTTGTACTGTACCTTATAACGCTTGTGTCCATCAAAAAAACATACCTGCAAATTAGCGGGTAAACATCACATTTAAACATACGATCTAAGATACCAGATTAAAGTAGTCAGCTGCCACGGCCTCTAGGACCGAAGACCATGTTTTCACGGTGGTGAGACAGCTAACGTTACTAGCATGCTAGGTGTGCTAACCGCTAACTAGCTAGCTAAAGGTTCCGTGTTTACAACGCGCTAGCATGTACTATGTGAAGCATGTTAGCGGGACTTTACTTGCTACTATACAACCAAACAGTCACCAGTAATCCCACGAACCTGGTTGTCCAGTTGACTTTGAGTTTGGCCTGTCTGAGTCTGGCTCGGCAGAGTAAAATCCGTGAACTCGTACTCCGAACCCTGGGTATCTGCTCCAAGCAACTCCGCTTCCTCGGTGTCCAGGAACGTGAGAGTCTGGGAGCTCGGCCCGTACGCCTCAACACTCATTTTATCCACCAACTGTGATATTTCAGGAATATATTTAAGGTTCAATTTTTAACTTAGCAATGTGTAGAATACCACTTTTAAAAATAAACCTGGAAAAAAATATGTAACACCAAAGCAAATTAATAAAGAACTGAGAACACAAGGGCTCGAAGCCTCAACTGCCACTCGAAATGACGTAACACCTTGCGCCGCACAACATAATGCATAGAGCACATTCAAGGAGTGTCCATGACGTTTACACAAAAAGTTAAACGTTTTTGAAGCATCCTGCACAGTACAACCTGAATGCAGTTTTACTACAACTTACCTACCCTTTCTAAAAGTCTAATTAACTATGTAAAATACAACATGTGATAAGGAAAAGCATGCTGTATTTTAGTAGCAGCCTATGCACTAAACAAAGGCTAGAACTTCAGCCATCGTAAATTTAGAGTGGCATTATTTCAGAGACTGTGCATTTCTTTAAAACGAAAAGAAATACAGAAAGGACACACTGTCACATATATTTAATCACAGCATACCTGTTCCACATTCTGAAATAGATATAGAATAAAAATGCTCACATCATTATTTGACAACTTAATGTTGATTGTATATGCAGTAAATTACCTGAGATATTAATACATGCTTGAGATACATTTATCAAAGACAACATCTGTATATACACTATATATACACTGTGTGTATATATATATATATATATATATATATATATATATATATATATATATATATATATATATATATATATATATATATATATATATATACATACACACATACACACACATACACAATATAGTATATATATTCAGGTATTTATGCTTTATCAGGTAGAGACATTGAGGAAAGCATTTACTGAATGAGCAGTGGGCCATATTAGAACCCATGCTGCAGGACATAACAGTAATTCAACAACAAATATTAAACGCTTGACAATGGCATAGCGGGAGATCATACAAGTAGCACACTACATTAACCATCATGTCAAGCCAAGAGTAACTGGTCTAAAAAAGATGAACAGGGAATTAAAAGAGGAACTAATTCAAACACTGAGAAACACCCAGTAAAACAGCTGTCCAAATGCTGTTGTGTGTATCAGATACAGTAGACCATCTGTGGAATACCAGACGTAGATTTTTCTCCTATCTACAGCACCATTCATTGAACTGTTAGTATGTTTGGTGAAATACAGTAAAATATCAATTTCTAGAGACACTGTGATACATGGATATGGCTTTGCTTATGTTTCTTCACATCCTCTTTATTTCCAGTCCACAGCAAGGTCTGATGCCCAACTCTTCAGCTACTTGATTCTCAGATTAACATTAAGAGATATAAATAAAGTGCTTTATTTGTCCATTGTGGACAGAAGCACGGAGCGAGGTTTGAAGTCACTAGAGATCATACTATAGTGAGTGCGCTGATGTGGTGATGTGGAAGTGGTGGTTATTGTCATCCTCAGCTTGACACGCATGCTCCAGCATCTCTGCCACAATGGCCTTCAAAGCTCTTCCTAGGTCCTGGGCACTGTAGGGCTTTCCAAGAGGAGGAACGTGCACAAACGCTGACCTGCCCTTCCCCAGGTACAGTGACGTGTAGTAGGTGTAGTCACATAGGTATCTGACAGGATCAAAGGTCAAGTTAGGATTAACAGGCTTCCTTAAACAGTCCCTTCCGATTGCAAAGAGATAGACCAGACAGACAATTATAGTACATACAGTAAAACTATTTTATCAATCCCTAGAATATATGATTACAATTAAATATGGATGTTCATAGACTAGTTCATTTAATAGCGTTTGAAAAAGAGAGTTTGAACTAGCAATGCCATCCAGAATTACTGACACCCTTGGTAAAATTATTTAAAATAAAATAAAAAGTAAGTGTTGATTATCAGCTTGATCTTAAACTCAAAATACAGAGAAATCTAACTTTATATGGACATACAATTGTTCAAATAAAATCCATATTCTTAGTTAATAATTAAATCCATATTCTTAGTTAATAATAAAACACATTCTTAGTTAATAATAAAACATATATCCTTAGTTAATAATAAAATCCATATTATTATTTAATAATAAAATATTTTCTCAAGAACAGCCATTGTCAAATAATGAAGATCATACACTCTAAAAACAAATGGTTCTTCAGCAGTTCTTCAGGGGTTCTTTGTGGTGGTTATGGTGCTATATACCACCACTACCATTTAAAGAACCTGTCATGCCCAGTTTGGTTCTTCAGCAGTTCTTCTGTGTTTTTTTGGGGTGCTTAAGGTGCTATATGGCACCTCTTATGGTTCTACATAGCACCATTTTTAAAGATAGGTGCTATATAGCACTTAAAATGGTTCCCCTATGATTACAAGCCAATGAACCACTTAGTGCTAGTTAGCACCATTTGTTTTTAGAGTGTTGTTACTCAGAGGGACATTAAAGAAATCTATACATTTTTTTATAAACATAATATATTGTTGTCAGGATAATAAAAGTAGAGTTGATTTATAACAACTGCTAGGGGTGCAAAAACCATGAGACTTTTTTTAGAATAACATAATTTTCCATGATTCAATCTCAACGATTTCATCTCAATTTAAGTTTGGATTTTTCAGATATTTTCATGTAGGATCAAGGTGAAAAACAACAGTTCTTTTTTTTCATAACAGTATTTTCGACTCTTTTCCAATGGAACCACTAACTCTGGAAGGCACTAAATATGACTTGTAGAGTCCAGCATGTGTCTCACCGTCCGGCGTCCTCTGATACTGCCACAGCTACACCTAGACTTGAGGCATTAACTTTCTTGCAGATCAGGTCCAAGTCTATGACTGAGTTGATGCAGTCCGGACCGTCATCAATGCAGCACTGAGAGTCTGGATAGAAACTGCAGTTGTCAACGCGCTTGTAGCCATGGTTGTGAGCGCATTTCTCCAGGGTGACCATGGTAGCGATCCCAGAGACCCCAACATGGACCACCAACTGTTGACCCAAGGAGATGTGTTTGTGTGTGTATGTGCTTGTATGTGTATGTTACATGAGTCATACCCATGAAGACTGTCATTATATTTCAAACCATACCCGAAGACTCATTAGGTGTGAACAATAAGTGTGAATCTGCCTAATACTAACACCTTTTAACATAGACCCAAAAAAAGATAGCATAAACAACACTTGACTATGTATGACCATGTCCTGTGGCTACCTGCGGCTGGTGCTGTTTCCATAGCGAAGGAAGCAAACTCTGAACTGCCTGGTACTCCACTGGCACTTCACAGATGTGCAAGTCCACACTCTGACCCAAGCCTAACCGCTCCAGTTCCTGTTTACAGAGGAAACAGGAAGTGTGTAGGAACCACAAACCCACAGATAGACATGGAGCTCGATAACCCACAAGATGTTTAAATCTGAAGCATCAGGTCATCATAGGAAGCCTAGCAACCAGGGAGTGGGAACCTTTAAAGCAGTATGGTTCAACACGCTGATGATTTTATCCTCAATTAAACATCTTTGTTACTAACCATGTACATGTTTCAAATTTATTTGTCAACTTTACAGAAGACTGCAGGTGTAATTGCATGTTCAGTGAAAATATTGTGCCCCGGTTCTAACTCAACAATGCAGAAAAAATAACAACAATAAAAACGAGAGATTAAAGATATTTTTATAGTATGAAATTGTTATTAATGCACCGAAAATTTACACACTCACCTGCACTGCCACCCAGCTAGCATTGACGGTGTGTTCACCAAAAGGTTGAAACCCTAAAAAATATAGATGATAATGTACTTTTCAATCTTCGCTAATAAAACTGGTATACAGCAAACCTTTTTTTAATTGCTGCTCGTCAGTGTTGTAGGCCTATGTATTGTACAACAGTCTAAAGGTTAGATATCTATATAGACTGAAGTTAAATATTATCTATTTCAACACCTGACAGTAATTGCCACACGTATACAGCATTCTAACAAAGTAGTGTTTTTATATTTTTAAAAATTGGCACTTTGAGATGTTCATTTATGTCGTATTATAATATGAGTTAAAACAACAGATTTTGGATTTGTTGGTGTGGATATGGCTTTTGCCCACTGTCCAGGCGACCTAAACAATACACTTCCCGTCGCTGTATAGAACAGACTAAAAATAGTCTTCTTGTCAACGCAAATGTGTCCATTCACTATAGTGTCACTATGCACCAATGAATCCATGAATGGCTACATCACTGCCATCAGTGCCATGTCTGCCTCGTTCTGCCTGTTACAGTTTCGCTTATTTAAACGATCATTAAAAAAATAGATTTCACTCTGGCAGACAGGCGTGAGACAGGCAATTTGTGTTTAGTTGAAGAACATCTTGTTCGACACGTAGAGAAGAGAGACAAATCATACACGTAATTTGTTATACGTTTGGATAAAATTGCCAGACAAATATAATTGTAATTACCAGCTATATTAACTGACTATTAGAAAATATATGTAGCCTACATAAATCACTTACCTGTCACTATTACCTTCGTTTTAGTGGCCATAATGTGTGAATTACAGTCAATTATTCAATAATGTCATTTATCCTGTTGAGTTCAGAACTGCTCCTCAGTTCTCTTTCACGTTCCATCTATTCTTTTTGCTGGAGATCAACAGCAGAGATTCTAAACTCATAGAAGAGCAACTCAGCGATACTTCCGGGTACAACTGCTACCCAGACTTGAGAGACCAAAACGGGGTTTGTTATTTCACAAATCAACGGTAAATAGTGTTTAGTGTTTAGCATGGAATTTAGCTAGTTAACATGGACATTATTTCGTTTACTAGTGTAGCGTGGAAAATGGATTTCTATTCGTAAGCTAGTGGTGGGCATTCGAGGCTTCATTACTGTTCTTCAAGCAGCAGGAACAAGCTGTCAACACAAACTCCGAATTTCATTTGCAAAATAAAAGCCATCACTGATATTTGACACATCGCAATGCATTTCAAAAATACTTTTATTTGGAAATAATAAATCTAACATCTGCCAGCACAATATATTGCTGCTAAAAGAAAGGAAATTAAGTCTTGAATGCCCATCATTACATTTTTGGAATGCATTGCAATGTGTCAAATATCATTGGCGGCGTTTATTTTGCAAAAAGTTTGTGTTGACAGCTTGATCCTGCTGCTTGAAGAACAGTAATGAAGCTACTCGAGGCACTTTCTGACTATCTTTATAATAAACTATCTTTGGCTCTAGTGGTCTCGTCCTTTCTTCTATGCTGTTGACAACATTAGCCTATAATATCAACAACACTCACGTCGGCCATCGCCATCTACTGTAATGGAATGCATGCTCTTTACATAGGGCATTCTGTTTCTGGGCTCCAAAGATGAACTAGTATATTGACATAACATTGATCCATGTTTAAATTTGAATGATAGCCTGAGAATAGCAAATAAATAGCCTGAGGTTTTCTCAGGTTTTCTGTTAATATTTATTTATTTTATTTAACCTTTATTTAACCAGGTAAGTTGACTAAGAACAATTTCTTATTTACAGCAGCGACCTGGGAGCAATTAGGGTAAAGTGTCTTGCCCAAGGACACAACGACATTTGGCTCAGTCGGGAATCGAACTGGCAACCTTCAGACTACAAGTCTGACTCCCTACCCACTGAGCCATCTGCGCCCAAATATAATATATAATATATATATATATATATATAATTTACAATCCCTTAGTTATTCACGTTGCCCTATAAACATAAAACAAAAAATAATGTTTTCCCAACTCTGGAAAAGTTTCTAAAATCGGGAAACTTATGCATAATTTAACAATCCGAGCAGGATAAGTGTTTATATTCATAGTACCTGATTGGATATAATTTTTTGTCAGCTATTACAATATACAAACTAAAGTTCAGAAACAAAAATTTATTGCTTTCCCCAGCTTTTCTTTAACAAAAATGTTTTTCATGTCAGCTTTTAAACAACATATAGATCCCTTAATTTAACTTAAGTGAAGTTAAAGTTAAAGTTAAAACCATCTAGGTTGAAGTTTATGTTTTCTTATAGACACTCCCGTTTTGATATCTGTTCACCACAACAACTTTCGGTTTGTATTCAGTCCACACCCCTGGTTTGATGCATGACTCATACATTCTAGCCACTGCTTTCTGAATGTCCAATTCTAAACTCCATGCTAAACAAGGATGAATCAAGGCCCTTATGTCTATTAAAATAGGAAGCTTTATGTAACAACAAGGGTGTTAAGGAGGTGGCACTTGCAAAGGTGACTGGAACATTTAATAAATAAAAATAAACACATACAAATGCAAAACAGACTTCGAGGACCAAAATGGCAATCTAGAAAAAACACTCAGGCATCACCTGGAACAAACTGTGAAAATATACACTACTGGCTAACTATAGAATCTAGTACAACACACAACACACGTACAGGGAAACAATGAGTGACAATCAACTGGAAACATGAAGAGAGGACCTATATGCACTGTTGATTGAATTAAATGACTTACAGCTGCACAGGAAGAGGGGATGGAGCCACTGGCACTGGTAGAGGTGTTCGAAGCAGCCAGCCCAGAAAGAAGGGGTGGAGCAGCCGGCACTGGTATAGGAGGTGGAGCAGTGGGCACAGGGTGGTTGTGTGGGAAGCAAAGCCCCTGGGTCTGGTGTGTGAGGCGAAGCCGTAGGCCCAAGTTCAAGTGTGCAAAGGCAGTCTGCAGTGGAGGTCCAGAGCTACCTGGGTTAACTCACTCACTACCAGGACTGGAACCTAGGAAAGAGCCACTAGCTGGTTAAGTTGCCAGGCTATCATTGGTGGTGGGAGGTAAGCTAGCTGGCTAGACTGTCTGGCTAGCAGGATAAGAACCTGGGTGGAAGCCACTAGCCATTTACAGTGAGGGAAAAAATTACTTGATCCCCCTGCTGATTTTGGACGTTTGCCCACTGACAAAGAAATTATCAGTTAATAATTTTAATTGTAGGGTTATTTGAACAGTGAGAGACAGAATAACAACAAAAAAACAAGAAAAATGCTCAAGAAAGCAAATGTATTGGCCCGTCTGAAGTATAGTAACTTCCATGATGACATTCTACACAATATTTGATCTATGATGCCATGCTACACAATATAACATATACTATGATGTGCTACACAATATAACATCCATGATAACAGGCTACACAATACTACATCCACGTTGACATGCTACACAATATAACATCCATGTTGATGTGCTACACAATATAACATCCATGTTGACGTGCTAAACAATATTACATCCATGATGACATGCTTCACAATATAACATCCATAATGACATGCTACACAATATAACATCCATGTTGATGTGCTAAACAATATAACATCCTCGATGACATGCTTCACAATATAAAATCCATAATGACATGCTACACAATATAACATCCATGTTGAGATGCTACACAATATAACATTCATGATGTCATGCTACACAATATAACCTTCATACTGACATGTTACACAATATAACATCTACTATGATATGCTACACAATATAACTTCTACTATGACATGCTACACAATATAACATCCATGATGACAAGCTAGACAATATAACATCCATGATGACATGCTACACAATCTAACCTTCATATTGACAAGCTACAAAATATAACCTTAATATTGACAAGCTACATAATATAACATCTACTATGATATGCTACAGAATAGCATCCATTATGACATGCTCCAAAATATATTAACACTCAAGTTGACATGCTACACAATGTAACATCCATGTTAACAAGTTACACAATATAACATCCACATTGACATTGTATAACATATAACATCTATTATGTGCTTCACAATATAACATCCATAATAACATGCTACACAATATAACATATACTATGATGTGCTACAGAATAACATCCATACTGACATGCTCGACAATATATAAACACTCATGTTGAAATGCTACACTATATTACATCAATGTTGAGATGCTACATAATATAACAGCAATTATAACATGCTACACAATATAACATCCTTATTGACATGCTCCACAATATATTAACATTCATGTTGACATGCTACACTATATTACATCAATGTTGACATGCTACACAATATTAGCTACAGAATATAACATCTGTTATGATGTGCTATACAATATGATACCCATTATAACATGGTACGCAATATAGTAACATCCATGATGACATTCTACACAATATAACATCCATGATGCCATGCAACACAATATAACATCCATGATGACATGCTACACAAAATAACATCCATGTTGACATGCTACACAATATTACATTCATGTTGACATACTACACAATTTATTAACATTCATGTTGACATTCTACACAATATAACATCCATGTTGACATGATACACAATATAACATCCATGTTGACATTCTACACAATATTACATGCATGTTGACATGCTACACAATATTACATGCATGTTGACATGCTACACAATATTACATCCATGATGACATGCTACACAATATTACATTCATGTTGACATACTACACAATTTATTAACATTCATGTTGACATTCTACACAATATAACATCCATGTTGACATTCTACACAATATAACATCCATGTTGACATTCTACACAATATTACATGCATGTTGACATGCTACACAATATTACATGCATGTTGACATGCTACACAATATTACATCCATGATGACATTCTACACAATATTACATCCATGTTGACATGCTACACAATATAACATCCATGATGACATTCTACACAAAATAACATCCATGTTGATATTCTACAAAATTTATTAACATTCATGCTGACATTCTACACAATATATCATCCATGTTGACATGCTACACAATATAACATCCATGTTGACATGCTACACAATATTACATCCATGATGACATGCTTCACAATATAAAATCCTTAATGATTTTGAGGTGAACGCACCCCTGCATGCTACATCAGCATTGCACCAACGCCCATAAGGAAACAGGCTGCCTTCCATCTGAGCCTCATTAGGGGACACATAAAGAGGCTCAAGGAGAACAGGCAGGGAGCAGAGCGGGAAAACCTGTGCAAGGGTTAAGAGACTCAAGGAGAAATATGTAGAGCTGGAGAGGAGAAAGGGGCAGCATCTGAGGGCAGAAAGCAGGCAACCCCAAGCAATGTTACCCTCACCAGGGCTTGGGCCCTGAAACAAGGGCCCCAGAAGAGAGAGAGCCTGTATGGAGAAGGATGGAGCGGTGGAGAAGGATGGAGCGGTGGAGAAGGATGGAGCGGTGGAGAAGGATGGAGCGGTGGTGAAGGATTAAGCGGTGGAGAAGGATGGAGCGGCCCTCAAGACCAAGACTGCTGGAGCCCTGACTCCTATACCGCCACCAGGAGGCGCTACACAGACTTTGCCACATCTGAGCCAAAGTGGATTGTTTAAGTGTGATTACTCCCACACATCCTCACAACGCTTAATATGTTAATAAATTTCCCACCAGGACCCCGAACACGAAGATGTTGTCCGTTCCCTGTGTCTCTCCCCTTTACAGATATGCAAATCCATATAAGATCCATGATGACTACACAATATATCATTCATGTTGATATGATACACTTTATCTAGAATACTGGAAGATGTCTGGTTTTAAATAAACCATAAAACACCATAAAACACCATAAAACACCACCCACACATCCTCCTTCACGGCAATCCTTGACAACTGCATCCCTCCCCGTTTATTCACCTTCTCTTGCGTCACAGCTCATGTCAACGTTGCCATGGAAACAAATCATGCCCTTTGCTATAATGTGGTGCTGATGCAAACAGCCTATGTACGTCATAACTTCCTACCAGGGGTGGGGGTGCGAGCATTAACGATTTGGCTATTTTGACTGTAGAACACCATGCTGTGCTGTGCTATTCATAGCAACTGCAGGCTGTCTTCACCATTTACAGTCTCGGAGAGCGTTTTTTTTACCTTACTTCTCATGGGGCTTTATATTTTTCAATTTTTTTAACAATCAAAGTGTGTTTCTAAGCAGATCAAATATCCGCTATTACATTATAAAGACCTATATAAGTTTATATCGCTATAACCTTTAAGGAACATGTAACAAATGGGCTGTTTTTTGTTAAATATAATAATTGTTATACATCCATAATTTCAGTCCAGTTTCTCTAAGCTGTTCTATTTCTATTTGACTCAAATGTTTTGGGATTCCCAAAATATTCTATCAATATTTAATCTATACAATACTATATCGAAGAGTAATTGAGCAAATTATTAGAGAAGATATTCAGTGGCTGACTGCATATTTAGGATTCCTGAGTGTGCCTTGACTTGCCACAATGTAGTTTGAGGTGTGTCCTTGCATGTATTTTACAATCTGCTCAGTTACTGGGATTTTCACGCATAACCATTTCTAGGGTTTACAAAGAATGGTGTGAAAAGGGAAAAACATCCAGTATGCGTAAGTCCTGTGGGCAAAATTGCATTGTTGATGCTAGGGGTTAGAGGAGAATGGGCCGACTGCGTCAAGCTGATAGAAGGGCAAATTTGACTGAAATAACCACTTGTTACAACCAAGGTATGCAGCAAAGCATTTGTGAAGCCACAACATGCAAAACCTTGAGGCGGATGGGCTACAACAGCAGAAGACCCCACCGGGTACCATTCATCTCCACTACAAATAGGAAAAAGAGGCTACAATTTGCAAGATCACACCAAAATTGGACAGTTGAAGACTGGAAAAATGTTGCCTGATCTGATGAATCTTGATTTCTGTTGAGACATTCAGATGGGAGAGTCAGAATTTGGTGTAAACAGAATGCGAACATGGATCCATCATGCTTTGTTACCACTGTGCAGGCTGGTGGTGGTGGTGTAATGGTTTGGGGGTGTTTTCTTGGCACTTTTTAGGCCCCTTAGTGCCAATTGGGCATCGTTTAAATGCCATGGCCTACCTGAGCATTGTTTCTGACCATGTCCATCCCTTTATGGCCACCATGTACCCATCCTCTGATGGCTACTTCCAGCAGGATAATGCACCATGTCACAAAGCTCGAATAATTTCAAACAGGCTTGTGCACAATTCTGAATTGAATTGAGAATGACTTCTTAATTCCAATTCAATTCTTGAATTTGAATTGAATTTGAATTGATGTCAAAAACAGGATCCAGAATTACAATTCGAATTTGAATTAAAGGAAGCAGAATTGCAATTCAATACAAATTCAAAGAAATTCATATACACATTTTTAAGTGTTCAACAATGAAGCTTTACGAAACATGTCAAATATGATTGCATTATAAATTATATTAGTTTGAACTACTTGAACAGTTTACATTAAAAGGATATATTTTCCCCCAGCAATAAATGTTAAAATCTCTGATCACAGAACAAATAATTCAGTTTTTCAATGATAAAACATTTGAGGAGCTATTGAGAATGAGATGCATTGGAATAAATGATAACTGCATTTACAACAACTTTGTGTTTGGGTGATTACTTTAAAATGAAAATTACATTGGAACAAAACTAAATAATCAACATTGAGTGGATAATTTATTTCAAGAATTTGATCATTATCTATATTTTAGAACAAAATGTATACAGGGTTGAGGAGTGACTAGTTCCGTGTAATGAAATTATGTTATTAAATTACAAAATCAATATAATTGTATTTAGTTGTAGTACTGAGGTAAAATCTGTAATTCAATTGGTTACTAATCAAATTGAAATGATATTGCTTTGCATTGATAAAGTAATCCAAATAAAGTAATCCAAACCACATGTATAATGGGTAACTTATAAAAGTAAGCAATTACATTTCCAAAGTAACCTTCCTAACACTGAATGCATGCGAGACTCAACACATTCTTTCCGTTGTGTGACTGTATGGAATTTCTTTGAATTGCTATGAATTTAATTCTACTTCCTGTCATTCCAATTCCAATTTCAATTCAACTTCCTCTGGGATGGAGTCAATTCAATTCAAATTCCAATTCATGAATTGAATGGAGGCCAATTCTGAAATTCTGAATTTTGCACAAGCCTGATTTCAAATTGGTTTCTTGAACATGACAATGAGTTCACTGTACTAAAATGGCCACCACAGTCACCAGATCTCAACCCAATAGAGCATTATTGGGATGTGGTGGAACGGGAGCTTTGTGCCCTGGATGTGCATCCCACAAATCTCCATCAACTGCAAGATGCTATCCTATCAATATGGGCCAACATTTCTAAAGAATGCTTTCAGCACCTTGTTGAATCAATGCCTCACAGAATTAAGGCAGTTCTGAAGGTGACAGGGGGTCAAACACTGTATTAGTATGGTGTTCCTAATAATCCTTTAGGTGAGTGTATATACAGTACTTAAATGGATGCAACTGAAAGCAGATCAAATATTTATCACTTGCAATACACAGTATGGTGACAAATAACAACAAACTACAGACATGTCCACATGCGTGCATGGTGTCAGAAAATTCTCCACATGCACAGATTGTGTAGAAGAGCCTAAAAATGGCTTTACAGAGAAAAACCTATTTGGCCTAACCCCTAATACTTTACCTAACCCTAACCATTACCCTCACCCTAACCTGAAATTCCCACCCAACCTTAAACCTGACATTAACCCCAACCCCGAAACATTTATCCTAAAACCTAAATCATTATCTTAATCCTAAACACCTTAACCTCAACCCCCCCCCAACCAATTCTACATTAAACCTAACTCATTACACTTAGAGACGGTTTCACAAGCACATATTAAGCCTTGTCTAGGAATCAACATTCAGGCTCAATGGAAAACTAAATAAAAAGGCGTATTATAGTTAAATAAAGTTCTCCATTGAGTTTGATTTTTTATGTCCTGGACTAGGCTTAAATCAGTGTCTGCAAAACTAAACCTTAAAGCTTAACATTAACCATCGTTCTACACCTATTATGCATCAATAATAGCAGTGTTTAAAGGTGGGGACTGGCCTCTCATTTCACGATTTGCCACAGGATACTAATGTATACTTTGTGTGGTTGTACATACACACAGAGAGCGCTATTCAGGGGAGTGTGAATTATGTTTCCTCAATAGTGTATGTGTTTGTGGGTGGTAGCTTAAATACAAATTTAGTGTTTATTGTCAGGTGTCAATATGGCGTGGGAACTATAAACTTCCTCTAAAGACTGAACTAGTAGACAGAGCTGAAGAAAACCTGCGCCTCTCCCTATAGCTTCCAATCGTTACACGCCCAGTCTCTTCTGGCGACCCTGTGCTTTCTAATCTATGACATCAAACCACAATGCACTGCACTGTTTGCAGTTTACCTCAAGTCTCCATGGCAATACGGACTGGTTCGTCCCTTTATTTAAATCAGACCGGAAACAAACGTCATTTTGGGCCAATCTTAGCGCGCTGAAGTGACATAATGGAATTTTTAGGGATAGAAAGCAAGCAGAGGGTTGGGTGTGCGCAGAACAATTGTGCCGTCGGGAAAAGCGCTATACGCGGACTAGAAGAACAGGAAAAGCCACGACTATTGTTTTCGCCTCAGGCATACTGGAAAAGTGGGAACAAACGAATTACTGAATCAGACTGTAACGAGATATAGAATATAGGAATTGCGACCTGAACGGTTAATTTTCTTGCCGGAATTAGCTACTGTTGTTTTGCTTTATTTTATACGAGATGCTAAACCAGACCCTCGTGTGAGGGGTTAGGATGGAAACAACCTTCTACCCTACTAATGTGCTGAATACTCGAGGGATTTCAAGCCTTTATTCATACAATAGCATGATGAAGAAAGAGATGAGTCTAAACCTGGACGACGAAAGCTCCAATCTGAAACCAAATCTCAGGGACACAGACGGAATTCTGAACTCCCCGGACTTAGGACTCTTAAAATTGACAACACCGGACTTGGAACGATTGCTTATCCAATCGAATGGATTGGTTACTACGACCCCAACCTCGCAGTTTCTATATCCAAAGTCAGGCAGCGATGAACAGGAATTCGCGGAAGGCTTCGTAAAGGCGCTTGAGGATCTTCACAAGCAGAACCAGCTAAACGAAGGGACGTGCGCACCGGACAGGCTGGATCTCATCGGCTCCAATGCAGCTCCGGTAGGCTTGCCATCAGACCTCCCGGTATACACGACTTTAAACGGTTATGGAAATAGCCCACTGGGCACAACAGTGAATTATTCCACGGATACCATTCCATTCCCGCCGCCACCTCATCTGATGAGCGGCTCTCATCAACAGGCGGCTGCGGCGGCGCTGTCACGACTCCAAGCGTTGAAAGACGAGCCGCAAACAGTCCCTGACATGCAGTGCTTTGGAGACAGCCCACCGTTGTCACCTATTGACATGGACAACCAGGAGCGCATCAAAGCAGAGAGAAAAAAACTGCGAAACAGAATAGCCGCGTCCAAGTGCCGTAAAAGAAAGCTGGAGAGAATATCACGTCTTGAAGACAAGGTCAAAAACCTGAAGACTCAGAACCAGGAACTGGCGTCCACAGCCAGTGTGCTCAGAGAGCAGGTGGCACAGTTGAAGCAAAAGGTTATGAACCATGTCAGTAATGGATGTCAACTTCTTCCAAGCCAAGTGCAAGCTTACTAGAAGATTGACTATAGAGCTAGGCCATCGAAGCACTCACCATAATGTGGTTATGTATAATTTCTGAGGACTTCTCACGATATGGACTATATGAAAGAAGAGGTTTCTAACAGAATTCGCCATTTTGCCGAAAATCAATAAGAACTGGAATAATATTGACAATTTTTATGAGCAGGATTCCTATGACAGCAAACAGACTTGTGTTTGCTGCCCTCTTCGGGTCAACATGCATATCAGCTCTCCAAAGAACAATACAGTACATATAAGGGTAAAATTATCTGCATGTAAGCTGGACAATCTCACTGAGTGCAACTAAACACCAGGATGTCATTGAGTGCATGTCATCCACTGTGTAATATATGCCTTAGGCTACTTGTTTACAAGCACTTATTTACCAATGACAAATGTATATTTTATTTACCAAAATGTCTTATTTTGCATACTGTCTTATATTATTTAGCAAATATGAATTGTGCATGTATTGTACTCGCTCTGGCGTACAGTAAGTCTATGTTCATTCTACGTTGTGCAGTTTAATGTTTATTTTGTCACCATCCATGAATGTAGCCTTCGTGTTGTTGGCCGTATGTAGCCATTTTAACGTGATTTTACCTCTCAAATACGTTTATTAAATTCAATGAATTATCTTGTCAAGCCTTATGACTGACTGACGTTTTTTCTCATTTCCAGTCCATTCATAAATATCGGCAGCTATTTCCTAGGCCTCGAACAGATCGACATTGAATAGGTGAATTAATTTATTTCTGTTATATAAACAATCCTCGTCGAAGGAAAAGGGGAAATGATGCTTAACACGAATGCGTTCCTCAATGCGAAGTAACAATTGTTTTTTTTAAGCCACCTAGTAACATAATGAGGTTATTACAACTATCATAAAATATTTACTGAAAGATTAAGGAATTTTGTCTTGATTGCACTTGTACCTTGAGCCATTTTGACAACGACATGCTCATACCATTTACTTAATAAAACCTGACATTTAAATTGACTCAAAAAGCTGCATGCAAATTGATGCCTTAATTTTATTTAAGTAGATAAAGATATTACTTTGTGTGTCAAGGTTTGGCTTATACTTAATATACTTGGATTATTTAAAAAAGGATAGGCTCATACGCTTTACTTAATAGTACCTGAAGTTAGAAGTAACTGCCTACTCAAAAAAATATGTTCAAATTTGACACAATAACTTAATATAATATTAATATTTTTATGTCAGCTAAACTCTATAAAATTACATTCATAACTCATCATATACAAATGCTGCATTTTTTTAATTTTATTTTTACACAAATCACATTTATATTTCAAACAGCATCTACTAGTGTAGAGGAAGAAATGTTGACTAACGTTTCACACATTCAATTTTATATTGTTTATTAATTCCTTGTTTTAGCAAACCCGGAATTACAGTATTACAGCACAATTCACAAATGACTAAAACCCAAGAAAAAAAATATTTACAGGGGGAAGAATGGATAGCAGAGGTAAGGGAACGCTGAATGACACTAAGTCAGAGGCAAGTTTACAGCTGTAGCAAAACACAATGAACAAAAACAGTTAACCAGTGTATTAAAAATAATAGGATGTGATGTACTAATCTACCTTAACACTGCTACACAGTATAGCCATCCATGCTTCTGCAATATTTCAATAAAGTAGGACAGACATTTTAATTAGTGCTGCACTTACAATGTCTGATCTCAGAGGCTCTCATTTTTGTCTTTGTTTATTTTGGATGTCTTTGGAAAAAACATAATGCAAAGGCAGCCTATCAGCTTCAGACAAACAGCAAATGTTTCAGACATGTTACAGAGAACCAGGGAAAAGCCAGCCATTCATACACGGGCATTATCACAACAACGCAAAGGGTTCACAGTCCATTTAGAAACATGGAAACTAATGTAAAATTATTCCTAATTGAAACCGCTGGTACATGAACCGGAGAGCATACTATGAAATGCAAGTTCGGCAGGAGAACGTCTACGCAATGTCAATCTCAGACATTCTGGTTTTGAACCTCTCTGTACAATACTGACATAACAGTCTTTTGTCAAGCTGAGATAGTGAGGTTTGCAGACAAACTATGAAAAAGCTTGTTCTTAAATAAAATAAATATTCTTAATAAATTAAATATATATATGATGATAGATGGTCATGAAAAGATTGACAAAACATCTTTGTGTGTGTGTATGTATATCATATATGTATGTATCTCAACACTGTCACAACATAATTTCCTACTCACAAAATAAAAAAAGAGGCAAACCATATATTACCACACATCAGAATGTTGTTTTTGGGAAATTTGTGTGTTGTAGTATGAGTGCATTAACCCAACGCAGCTCTGACTGTGGGTGTGTGGTACACTAAACTAAGAGGTAATTGTGCTGTAGACTAGCAGTGTTGCACATTTCAATGGTTTTTCACACATGCTACAACCTAAAAGCTTGACATACCAGTGTCATTCACTATCGTGTTGTCAAAAACAGCTCTTGAAAACAGAAGGGGAAAATAACATGCACCTCTCACAAAGCACAGACATTTGTATTTATAATAATTTTATAATATTTGTTTATATTTTTTACATTTAAAAAATGCATATTTATCATACTCGTAAGTTGCACATTTATATATACTCATTTACTAATCCTTTGTACATAAAGATACCTTTCTCCGTTAATCAATATTCTAACAAGATTTGCTAAAAACCTAAACAATATTAAAAAAGGAAATGACTTAACATGTTATTTATCCAGCAAAAATAAAATATTAGGAAATTACCACTACTGATAACCGATATGGATGTGTTTCTAGTATGATTTTGTTTTGACATGTTCTCAAACCACAACCTTATAAAATGTTTGATATCCCACATTTTCGCCTTAAACAAAGCTCACTCTCTCGTGCCACAGGTTTGGATTTGTTGGTTAAAAGTGCTCTCACCACCAGCCAATGGAGCATATTTAAAAAAGAAACGGCAAAGCCATTGACAGTAAACAGATAATCAGCAAGTCGGCCCTCAGAATAAATTCATCAAATCCCTTCAGGTTTGAGGCAACAGAAAGGGGTAGTTAGAGGAATGTGAACTTTAGATTCTTAAAGTTAAGTACTTACGGACAGACTAAATATGGAATAATGGATTTTTCGGCTCGGCTCAGTCAACATAACCCACCGCAGACCTCTTCCACCAGCTGACAAGGTTGTGTATGGGAGTTAGGTGTGAGTGGTGAGTTTGTGGTGTGTGTTTTTAGCATGCACAGTCCTGGTGTGGTCGTTGAGGTTGCTCCGTGAGCTGTGGCCCCTGTTTTACTCCAGTGACAGCTGGATCTGCGTTGTCCAGGCTCTCAGACATCTTCTCACAGATGATGTCCACCAGCCTCTCAAACGTTTGCTTCACGTTGATGTTGTCTTTGGCACTACACTCAAAGTACTCAAACCCTGCAAAAGGATAATACTGGGTTATTATAGAGCTCCAATAGAGCTCTAATATAACATATTACTGGGTTTTTAGAGAGTTCCAATATAACATACAGTATCTCACAAAAGTGACTACACCCCTCACATTTTTGTGAAAAAGTGACTACATCCCTAAATGAAAATGTCCAAATTCAGCCCAAAGTGTCAATACTTCGTGTGGCCACCATTATTTTCCAGCACTGCCTTAACCCTCTTCGGCATAGAGTTCACCAGAGCTTCACAGGTTGCCACTGGAGACCTCTTCCACTCCTCCATGACGACATCATCGAGCTGGTGGATGTTAGAGACCTTGCTTTACACCACCTTCTGTTTGAGGATGCCCCACAGATGCTCATTAGGGTTTAGGTCTGGAGACATGCTTGGCCAGTCCATCACCTTTACCTTCAGCTTCTTTAGCAAAGTAGTGGTCGTCTTAGGGGTGTGTGGTCGTCATGCTCTGCTTCAGTATTTCACAGTACATGTTGGCATTCATGGTTCCCTCAATGAACTGTAGCTCCCCAGTGCCGGCAGCACTCATGCAGGCCCAGACCATGACAATCCCACCACCATGCTTGACTTTAGGCAAGACAAACTTGTCTTTTTTCAACTCCTCACCTGGTTGCCACCACACATGCTTGACACCACACATGCTTGACACCATCTGAACCAAACAAAGTTTATCTCATCAGACCACAGGACATGGTTCCAGTAATCCATATCCTTAGTCAGCTTGTCTTCAGCAAACTGTTTGTGGGCTTTCTTGTGCATCATCTGGGATGACAGCCATGCAGACCAATTTGATGGCCACCGATCTGCAGCTCAGTTTCAGGGTCCAGGCAATCTTCTTATAGCCTAGGCCAGGGGTCTTCAACTCTTACCCTATGGGTTCCGGAGCCTGCTGGTGTTCCGGAGCCTGCTGCTTCTGTTCTACCTTAACATTAATCAGACTCACCTGGTGTCCCAGGTCTAAAGAAGTCTCAGATTAGAGGGTTGCAATGAAAAAGTGGAGTGGATCTGGCTTCGAGGTCCAGAGTAGAATACCCCGGGCCTAGGCAATCTTTATGTAGAACAACAATTCTACATAATTCAACAAGTGAGACCTTGTATCACTAATGAGTCACATGACACCGGGGAGGGAAAATGGCTAATTGAACCCAATTTGGACATTTTCACTTAGGGGTGTACTCACTTTTGTTGCCAGCGGTTTAGACCTTAATGGCTGTGTGTTCAGTTATTTTGAGGGGACAGCAAATCTACACTGTTATACAAGCTGTGCACTCACTATTTACAATGTAGCAAAGTGTAATTTCTTCAGTGTTGTCACATGAAACATTATAATCAAATATTTACAAAAATGTGAGGGGTATACTCACTTTTGTGTGATACTGTATATTCTTGGGTTATTAGAGAGCTTCAATATAACATGTATTACTGGGTTATTAGAGAGCTCCAATATAACATGTATTACTGGGTTATTATAGAGATTTAATATAACATGTATTACTGGGTTATTAGAGAGCTTCAATATAACATGTATTACTGGGTTATTAGAGAGCTCTAATATAACATGTATTACTGGGTTATTAGAGAGCTCTAATATAACATGTATTACTGGGTTATTAGAGAGCTTCAATATAACATGTATTACTGGGTTATTAGAGAGCTTCAATATAACATGTATTACTGGGTTATTAGAGAGCT